>JACMIJ010001779.1:0-11275 GCA_014805365.1 Koerneria luziae
GGGGGGGGGTAAAACTCAGGGATACGCCGGGATACGAACTATTTTTCCACTGAATACGAATGTGATGATAATTCTTTACTTGTTAAATGAGGCCAGAAACCGTTGTTTTGTGTTAGCAGAAATGCGTGTATACATAAGTGACCCGCAACTTCTGTGAGGGGGGCAACTATATAAGGAAATGGTGACTTTTGCCTCCTAGGATTCACAGTTTCTGGCTCCCTTTAACCCAGATGTAATCCAGCATTACTCGTACTCTTTAAACGAGTTTTTGATCTAGACTTAACTTAGCAGAATTGTTATTCTTGTAGCCTAACAATACGTCCAGATTGTTATTCAAAGAAAGAGAACTTTTGTAAGTGTAATCTACGTATGATATATGCTCAGTTGTTGAGCAATAATACAAAAACATTCAAAAGATTCACATTTGATGTATTTCAGGTACGTTTGTGTCTTGCTCAGAAGCACTTACAACTGCTTTCTTCTACTTGATTTATACGTGTTTCTGAGATATGCTAACCAAAGAGCACTTACTGCACACTTGTACCTTATGATTAGTACTACTTACTACTCATTGTACGTGAAGAAAACTTTGTAAAAAGAATAAATAGCAAGTAATGATAGGTGTCGCTATCTTCATCTTGAGAGGAACGTTAGGTCCCACCCCTCGGTTCTTCCGTCTAGCATTAACATGCAAGGCATGGAGACCATTTTGACTTGCCTCATTTACTATTGGCATATCTGACTCCGTTCTGTACAAATATCCGACTGTCACTGTATGACCAAATCTTATTGTTAGGTGTCTTTCCAATAACGCCAAATTGTCAAAATATTTAAATTTTTGCAATCCTAATCGTTTCACAAGCTTGTGAACAAGCACGGAGTTGCAAAAAAAACTGTTCTATGCTTACAAAGTTAAATATATATTGGATATTTGTACACAACGGAGTAAGATATTGTCAGCACCAAGCAAAGTGAACTATTATATTATAACATTTCGTAGTGTTTAGAGATCGGTTCCATTTCACTTGAATATCTTTGTCCCACATTCGCACTCTAACCAATCGCAGTTATTTCAACATCCTGTGGAATGTTTCTATGGAAGGTTGGACCTCCTCGAGTGTTTCCATTTCCAGTACAAAGTTTTCGACATCCTGTACATATTAAAATTAAAATAATGAATAAAGTTGTTAGTAAAAACCAAAAGTGTGTAAATAAAGGGGTAGATATGTAGTTTATTATATGTTATAGCTACTTATTGTTAGCTGTGTCACAAAAGAGGAATATGTTTGCTTTGTCCATTGGTGCTTGCTTTAATGCTTGATCGCAAGTCATAAAATGAGCTTGACAAATGTTACTTACAATAAGTATCACATACCAGGTTCTATATACTGCTCAGTATTAGTAACTATTCTTTTAGCTCGAGTCATATTACTTCTAAACATGCATATGTTAGTTCATGCACTTGATCTATCGTGCTCACTGCTTACAATTAGACATTGTCCTACGAAGCACTTGGTCATAATTCTTTGTTATAAGTCAAGTCATTTTTCGTCATTACGCCAAACATCTCTTGCGGTACGGTAGTTGTGATACTTTTTGTGTTGCGTAGTGCCTTGATGATTCTTCTTAAGATATGAACAAGAACTTATAATATTTAACGTGCTTCCAGTTACGCTAGGTAATAGAAACCCAGGTTTGTCGACGAGATTTGAATAATAGCACTGTCTGACAGTTTGGCGCTCTCTTTGTCTCTCGTACTTTTCTGTCCGTTAACTGGCTTATCCGGTTACTACACTTGGCTAAACGCTAATTCCGGGATTACAAACAAACTATTACTTATGGCTATCACCTTTTGTCAAAGTATAGGTTGCTTCCACCTGCACATTACCCATCATCATATTACTTTCTGCCGCGGAAGTAAAATCCTTGCCGCAGGGGGGTTTCCTCTGTCTCCAACTGCTATGTCTCCAATGAGTCTTACAATAATCTTTTACGGTCAGTGTAAAAGGTTACTGTAACAGGGCAGGACAGGGTTACATTGTTACAGGGTTAGGTTGTAGGACAGGTTGTAGGGTTACAAGACCGTTCACTGGGAACAGAGTGGTTTTCTACCAAGGTTGGAATCCACGAGCCTAAAATTTCGCAGTTTCTTAGAGGCTGACAGCAAACCACAAGGATTGTCTGAACGAGCTGTTATATGTTTTCATTGCCACTCGATTCTTTTAGAGCTCACCGGAATGTGTGACAAAAAGCTCGCGGGTGAACGGATTCAGATACTCAGAAAAAAGAAGCCTCAAATTTTGAGTGTTTGAACACTCTTTGGCGCTTGTGTGTTTACAACACTAAGTTTTTTCTTTAAGATTGCGAAAAGTAATTTTACTAATTTTACTGTGATTTCGCTCATCGATCGAAAATATCACAAATTGTATTGCTATGAATAGCATGTGTTGCTTAAAAGCAATAGTTGTTGGCAATAATCCGGACAGGTAGCAAAAACCGTCGACAATAACATTGGAAGCACCCCGTTTGTGGATAACGCAGAGGCACCCCGTTTTTGGATACCTTAACATTGGAAGCACCCCGTTTGTAGACCCAAATATTCAATAGGCACCCCGTTTTTAGCGTCTAACACTAAAGAGGCATCCCGTTTTTGAATTACAGAAACGTGACACTTTGATGTATGCAGGAAACCGCTCTGCTTACTGTGAGCTGTTCCCTTTTTGCGTTGACAATGAACTGTATAAATTCATGGACAGCACAGCTCACTGGAAAAAGTGTCCACACAGTTTTCAAGAGCTGTTCAGAAACCATCGAAATTTGCATATATCTTCGTTTTTTTCTTTAAATTCCTTTGTATTTGTATACATTATCAACGTGTTCCGGCCCCTTCGGGACCCCCAGCAGGCGAATAAGCCTTGATTCGGGAGAACTTTACCTTTTTTTTTACATTTTGTATGCAATTTAGGTTTACTAGACCCGTGTTCATGAAACGTTTTGATCAGTTTCCTTCTGCAGTCGACCTGTTTTTTTTCTGTGTTGCCTCCCCCTCCTCCGAAACTACAATAATATCAGCACGTTCGTGATAATTTCTTCGCAAAATGCGCTTATTTTTTTCGTGTCACGGTTAAGTGTTCGATTCACTTGGACGCTGTCCAGCATGTCGTGACAATTCGCTCATTACGTAGTTCCTTGATCTTTGCGGCAACAAAACTTTTCTTTACATTATTATTTTAGTTGTATTACTATTAAATATTGTGCATCAATGTGTAATACCAGAAAAACCGATAACAACAAGTGTTGTGTTTCGCTCATGCTATGTTACATAAATATATACAAGCGATCTTCAATCAATATAGCAATTTCTTCTCCCTTAAAACATTCATTGCAATATGTTACATATTATCATATATGTAGTGTAGGGCAAAGAATGGGGAGGGAGAAGTGTGTGCTACGCGAAAGTTGCTAATTGTAAGAAAATAATAAGTTTACGTTACTGACGTTATTTGTTATTTTGTTTGTTATTAGGTTAAAGATTGTTTCGTACGCAAGCATATGGTACCTTATAACGCAAAAAAAGTACTCGTTGAAATAATGAGTGAAAAATAAGCCTCAAATAAACCTATGTACAGTAGTGCTAGAGTCTTTAAAACACTCGTTTTATTAAGTGTTTCACAATCAATCCTATTGAGAGTGTAAGTGTTATAAACACTCAAACACTAACAATAAGAAGTGTTTAAAACACTTAGATTTTAAGGTTCTTTTTTTTCTTAGTATAAGGACCCGAAAATGCTTGTAATGTTTCGTGTCGCTGATACATCTTATTGTTGGTAAAGCCGCTCGGATCTTTGTTATGAAGAAACTCGATGTTCGATTCTTTCTTATCCTGTGTATCATCACAGATGGCTGGTGCGACGGCGTGCGATGTCGTACTCGCGTACAACCAGTACACTCCGTTACACGTCGTACAGTGGCTACAAGTAAGTTAACGTTGTAAGTGTTACTGGAAATTAGTTACTCTATAACTCCTTTCATCTATTACCACTATTGTTTACATTGCATGTACTGTATTAGCTTACGTCGCATACACTGTATGTCGCTCGACAAACAGGCGATTACGAGCCAAATCAGCTCCGGCACAACCCAGCTGCACTGGGCCCAATTGTCACACTCTTAATAGAGAACTTCAACGCTTATTGCAAATTGTAATCACTATCTATATTTAACCTTCAAGTTACATTTTGGTATTATCTATTGTTAGTATGGGAAAGGTTGTTCTACAGATTGGACTTTTTATGAAGTAACAAAGTAACAAAAGTCGTGTTTTGTCTGTTTCCGCAACTCTTATGTAGGTCTGAAGCGTGTACTTTAAAGCTTTGATAAATGCTTTCAAGCAAAAAAGTTGAATGTTCTATGATTTTCACAGGTAGCGTGCATTGTGTTGTGTTAACGCATGTATACAGTAATGCAGTGATAGTAACACTTTGGAGCTCTTTAGCATTACCGTTGACGATCGGATATTCGGGAATTTTATCAACAATTGGTCTAATTTCCGCCACATTAGAATTGCCACCGATTGAAAATGTATAGTATCGCACTTACCTTACAATTAGCAACTAAACTATATTTTTAGCAGTTATTGTAGGATTCGCAAGACTAGAACATTTAGAAGTGTAGGCGTAAGAGAACAAATTCTGCACGTGCTACATATCTTACAATTAGGATTCACGATTTGCTTTCTCAAAATTATCAATGTGTCTGGTCTATCACATGGTATCGTTATGCTAAAATTTAGTCTTTCATAGGTTTCCCTATTTTTGAAAGAACCCTTAATTGACCAATCATCGTAACGCATTCCTTTTCAGGTAATATTCTCGGCGCTCTCCATAGTCACGGTAATTTACACAGGATGGAAGTTCCTAAGGAAAAGTATTTTCGAGCAAACTTTCAAGGTACCGGTTTCCTAACAATAAGCACAGCAGCAAGCCTAATGTAGTCTAATCAGTTGTCAATGATCAGTGTTGGAAATACTCTTATTGTTAGAACCTCATCCTTGAACCATCAATCTTAGGACTAAATTCAAGGAAGGAGTAAACTTACTGTTAAAAGTCTTATGCCCCCATTGAAAACAGCTTACCCCAGGTACTGTAATATCTTCCATTCGTTCATATGTGATGTCACTACCAATTGGATGTTCAAAAAGCTTGGTAGATCAAAAAGCTACTATTGTATGTTCAGGAAATGATGATGGCTTTTTACGCCTTCATTTTGCTACATTCAACAGCCACTTTGTTGTTACAGGTAATGCATTTGCTGCCCGTTAGTGCCACAAGTATTAATTGTATGGAAACTGAAATCAAAATAAGTAATATTTGTGTTTGATATTGGAGAAACATCTGGTACAACCAGCCCATTCCTCAAAGCTTTCCACAGCCTTCGGTATAGTTACTTGCATACATATTTACACAGAGTCGAAGAAGTCAGTTTCACAAAGACTGCTCGCAAAGACATATGTCTCGAAATGTCCACTATCTCCCCATGTTAGAAATATCCATCATCCTATTTTTTTCTTTATGAGTGTGTAGGCACCCATCCGTGTATTAAACTAGAATGGTGCAAGGAATACACTGGAGATATTTAAAAGAACAAAGGTGATACAGGCATTTCCGGCTTGGCGCCAAAACAATCAATTCAAATTCCTCGTTAACAATGAATTTTGCAGTCCATTCTTATCGGCGTCCGGAACCTGGCGCCGCGCCCATGCGACGCCCAGATCAGCAAACTGTTCTGTTACCTCCTCCGGATGCTGATTACCGTACCCTTCAATGGTCTCGTCTGTGTGCAAGTGACGATAACGATTGAACGAGCCATATGCTCGTTGTTTCATCACTATAATACGAAGAACTTTGCCAGGGTCTGCCTGGTTTTGTCGGTGAGTGTTTATTTTGCTCAAAATGACTCTGCACCATTTTATGTTGAAATATTGTCCCCCCCCCTTGGCACTTCCGCTTAGCATTAGCACACAAAGGCAGTTGTTTTCCACGGAATACTGTCTAGTTCTATGGATTTAATCTTATTGTTAGGTATCACTAATTTCTTTGCAACTGTAAGATACCTTCATTCGCTTTTGTAACAGTTACATAATACAGATAGCGGAGCCTCCACCGGTTTCTAATTTGCATGCTCCTTCGTCCTCATAAGATAACCAACGTGAGGTACGGTAGACATATTGTGGCATGGATTATTCTAACAACAAGATTGCTGCAATTCGTAGTTCATTTTTCACGACTTGTTTTTTTTACAATTGGCTGTAATGATAACTTGTAAGGCAAACGCAGACGAGGAAATATTTATCACGAGGGGGGGGGGCTATTAAACGCAAAATTAGAATTTCAGGTGGCGTAGGATATGAAATATGGCGTGTCGGGGGGATAATATATAGGCACACAACATGATAAATGGCGCGTACATACATAGTAGTTGTAAGAAGAACGGGCAAACTACGAAATATGGGACATCCGGCAGAAAGAGAAAAACTACCACAATGATGTTCACAATAGTAATTGTAAGCACAATATGCTGCAACAGTAAAGCTTCCGCTAGTCTTAAAAGGTGTCGAAATTTGCTTGTATTCCCTGAACACAAAAGTGGTGGGTCGATAAAACTTATGAACACATTTTTGCGAATGAAATGACTAGTTTTGGCCTCCCTTAAAGGGGGACTCCCACGACTTTTAAAATGCCTCGATTGTACGTCTATGAGATTAGGATGGTTTGGATGAAGACATTGCCAAAGTTTGAATGCTCTAGCTTCATGGAAGACTGAGATATGAGCAAAAGAAAACAGCCTGAAAAAGCAGGCGAACCCGCGAAATTCAAACATTATTTTTATTTATATAATTGTGTCCGAAAATAATATCAACATATTCAAAAACAGCAATGCTGCTTTTTTATATTGTGTAGTGAATCTTGCTCTACTTATTGTTAGTAGCACTCCATTTTAGTATTTGGCTGAAACGGAGATGTGACTGGAAAAGCAACAAATAATTGTCCTGGTATTCCTTCTTTAAATTTGCTTATCCCTTTGTTACGGAGAGTAGTGTTGTTGTGTGGAAGTTACGTACCATAAACCGACGGAAGCAATGAGTTATTATTATTCTTATCATTTCCAGACGATTTATTCGTTTGCCATTGTCGCCTTTGCTTTTATGAACGACGACTATTCGGGACAAGTTCCGTATTGCTCTGGGGCAACACCAAATTCTCAGGTACGCACTTTTTTATTAGGAAGGTATATTTTTGAATTGCCTTTTACCTTTGCTAAACGCATGAATACATGACAATGTAGTTTATTATTGGGTAACATATGGAAAACACATTTTTTAAAGAAAGATATGCTTTTATTGAGCATTCTTTGAGAATGACGATGCGGATGTGTGTGCATATCTTGAAAGGTTGGCTGAAGGCTTTGAATAGGTGCAAAGGGGTGGACAGGAAGCTTGAGCGCTTTTAAAGTACACCTCATCCATGAAAAGTCACTTTAAATACAACAGTTCGTTGTGCAGTTCATGTTCTAAAAAATGGATTTCAATGTAGTCCGGAACTTTGTGTTCATTTTTTTTTTGAAATAGCGCAAGCAGCGAGTGCATATTCAATCTCGGGAACTATTTGCGAGTACGTTAATAAGTGTTTTACGTACTTGTCTAGGTGCACATGACTGAATGACAAGAATGTAATTAAATGTGCGGTGCTATGCACTCAGAAACACAACAGCAAAATAAATGTTACAGTTGTTTCTCAAACGGCTATACTTGAATGACTGTTGATGCGTTTATCGTACTATCTTCTATTTTGCTCTTATTTTGCTCTGAGTATGTATCTATACGGCATATTTGACGTAAATATGCGTGGGCAAGTATAACTGTAGCATGGTTAATAAACCCGGTATTGATCTTTGAACTCTAGTTTTGCAGGCAGTGCAGACGAACAACTTGTACGTGTTGATTGCACTGGACTTGCTTCATATCGCAACCGACTTTATTTTGCTGAAGTACAACAAGCACAAGATGAAAGAGTGAGTTTCGATGGAGAACCATGACAATAAGATTTGGGTATTACGACAAATGAGATTCTTGTAAACTGTGAATTTAAGTAAATACAAAGGTAAAATTCAAATTTTTTCCGTATTCAAAGCATTTCGCCTTGCGGTAGTCCTGAGAAGGCCAGGACGTTTTCAAGTAATTCAGTAATAACAGCTTTGATCAACTGTCAGTTTTTCGGTATAAGGAAACTAACTAAGTTTGGAACAAACTCTATTGTCCGCACTTTTGACACAGGAAAAATGAGTTTTTACGAAGAAAACAATACACAAGCACCTCTCAGATTGATTTGATAATTATTTCCTTTCAGTTTATGTTGTGTGTGTGACACAAATGTACCGTTTAGGAGAACGTATTCGCTAACCATTGGCTTTCGTCGCGTACAGATCGTAACGGCGATCGAGCAATTCCTGCCCTGCTCCATATTTCATGTTATATGCTACTTGGTGCAAATGGGTATGCATGCTTGCTATAATGTACAAACATTATTTATAATAACAAAAAAGTAATGTTTATGCTGCAGGTTCTATTCATTCTTTGATGCAGTAGTGCTAAAAACACTAACTTTTCGAAGATTATATTTCTTATTGTCAGCAATTTCTATAAAAGGAATGAGAGTTCATTCTTTAAGATACCTTGCAACTGAAAAATATTCTTCCTTGAGCATGCTAAACTTACAATTAGTATACATCATGGTTTTGTAAGTGCATTTAAGAATAGTGTTTCCTTCTGCCAAAAAAAAAACTCATACATTGTAAACACAGCCATAACTGCATGCACGATGAGAACTTCCAAAGCTGATAAGAAACACTCTAGAAGGTTGCTGCATGAACAAATGTATATTTTAATAATACATATGTAACTTGCAATGTTCAGTTGGTATGTTCTACACGTGGTCGCAGATCAATATTATGCCGATGGTACCGTTTGCGACACTCGGTGCTGCAATATACGTATGTTCTTTCGAAGAATACTGTATTGTCGTTATAATGAACTTCTAACAATAAGCACGAAACTCTCATTGTTGTTGGGTGAGATGCCTATGTACGTGCGTGCAAATGTGCTCAGAGAAAAATAAGCCTAGATTTATGCGTTTTGATTTATGAGTCGATTTATGATTCAGACACTCTTTAGTACTTGTGTTTATAACACTTATTATTTCCAATTGCATTACGAAAGCTTAACACTGAAAAATGAGTGTTTTAAACACTCAAGCACTATTTTGGCTTTTTTCTCTGAGGTGTACTGCAGAGTGTTCAGTTTTTCTAATAGCCTTCCTTTGCGTTAGCTCTTACAATTAGAGGTCTATGAGATACAAAACAATTATTTCTGTGCACCACATGTGAATGATGAACCTAACCAATTGTTATTCCTGCTTGGCGGCCAAGTTGAACGAAGCAAATGTTTTCAAGATTCTTCCCTACTACTGTTTCTTCTGCCCGTTGATTCTACTCGCACTTATGCATCGAGGAAAACTGGTCAGGAAGAGGGAGATCAAAAGGCGGATTGCGCCAGTAGCACCGGAACAAGTTGGAAAGGTAAGAGAGAGAGACGGACCAAAATGCATACTTTTAAAAGTGGCTGCTGTGGGTTTGTAACAGTAAGAGATAGGTACGGAAAGCGAACGTTCCCTTAGAACACAATGAGAGAGTTATTGAGTTATGTCTCCAGCTGAAAACAAGACATTCACCAAAACCTACACCAGTTTTTGATCTACCAAAGCTTCTACTTTTGTCCTCATCTTATGTGTTAAGACGCAGCTGAAGCTGAAATGTTTGTAATATGGTGCTTTATTGATCGATGATCATTAATCTCGTTGATCTCCTGTTGCAGGTCTACTTCGGAACGCTCGAAGAGCAGTGGAAGATCATCAAAAAGTCATAGGCATAACAAGCATCAATAACTCCAATAACGGGTGCAATTGCTCATACATATGTTCATCTTTGATGCTTGCCTTACACCTTATTTTTTGTTAATTTGCTATTTTGAATCATTAAGTAGGGTATACTTGAGCGGTCTTTACTTTAGAAGAAAGTTAAGAAATCTTGTGATTACTTCTTTATACTATTCGAATGCGAAATTTGTTATTAAACTTTGCATTTTATTGTACTTTCACTTTCAAATAACAAGTCAACCATGAGTTGATCTTCCGCTCTCCGTATGTGCTTGTCCTTGAACCTGCCGTGAATAAGTGCCTGTGCTAGTATCTACTACGTCTTACGCTATGACGCCTATATAATTGCTTGCTGGAAATAAAGTGAACACGCAATGTATGTATCCCATCGCGGAAGTAAGCTAGGAACTTCCCCAGTTTTTGCTAACTAATGGGAATTCCCATTGAGCTTGCAGGGGGTGACTGAAACGCTTGTGGGATGCTTCTTTCTACTTTGAGCTTTAGAGATCCCAGTTTCCTGTGAGCTCAGTAGAAATTGCCATTAGTTGGCAAAAACCTGGAAGCTTTACAGCTTACGGAATCCGGGCTTTGCTACCACGGATAAAAACCTCACGGTTTCTGGTGACACTTTGAATAACTGTAAAAAGTTACTAGAAAGCTCATTGGTAACAGATGGATTTTCTACCACGGCTGCGTGTTCGAATGCGTGTTCGAACACGGCTGCGTGTTAGAAAACAAGAACACTGAATGATGTTCTTGTTTTCCGTGCATAAATAAATACAGCACACACGTCGTTGCAACAACTTCAAAACAAACAACATATATATATAACTATGTAGTAATAATGTGTTTTCCGCCGAAATGCTCCACTAACAAGGCGTTCGATGTAAGCGTAATTGTAAGAGTGCTACATCACCATGGAAATAGCCGGCTACAGTAGACCACGGGATCTTTCAACTTTGTTATAACGTTAAATGAGTACTAATTGCTGACTGAGACACGCACGTGACACTTGTTCTATTGAACCTTACTCGTGTCTGATTGAACTGTGAAACCACAAATACTCTTACAATTAGGAACACTTAAGCTACTATACGATTCTAACAATCTCAGTTCAACAATAGACTCCCACTTCATAAACGCGTTCTGTACTAGCAATAAGTTAGGTTTCAGAAAATAACCCACGATATTGGGGGTTTATTCACTGTTTCTTTAGTGCTACAGTGACTAAGATCCTCATATTTGAACCGAAAGTTGCTTATTGCCAGCATGGTTATTGTTAGTAC
>JACMIJ010001780.1:0-11267 GCA_014805365.1 Koerneria luziae
CTTTGGTTAGCTCACGCTGTTCATATTACCTGTTGCAGGTTGTGGTTGTTCCGCCACTGCTTTCTACAACGTCGATGCATTCCGATTGTGAGCAATCGTCGGCTTTCACCTCATTGTCAAGTGGATCTTCTACTCCTCATGGAGAAATTTTGAGCCAATAGTTGTCTTTGTTCTGTTATTATATATTTACGCTGTCATTACTGTTCTACTATATGCTGTCATTACTTCCTTACCTGTGCTTATATTAGATGTTTTCCTACTTTATTTGCAGAAGCATTATCCATTGTAGATCGTTCTTTTAGAAGATTCGAAACAGATATTTTCTCTCTCGGTTCCATATCTACGCTGTTCACACATCGTTCGTATTACTGCTGCCGCTTGCGCATTTGTGTTGTCGATCTCTTCACGGGTGTTATTGCTTGTACAAACGTTATGTTTTAATGTAAATATGTTTTCCAACCTGGTTTATTACAACATGTATATGTTCACGTTTTATGCACAAGGGTGGTTGGCGCATCTTACCGTTCCAACTTGGTTGAACAGATAACAACGATGAAGCGGTTTTCACACACATGTGCCATCCCAGTTATATAATTTGTACATAAGTGAAACACAGCGGCAAGGGTTGGCCTAGTCGGTTGCGTGCCGGACTACTAATCGGAGGGTCAAGAGATCGATCCCCCTTGCCGCCACCCGTACCCAGGGGGTTAAGAAATGAGGGTAGTGGTGAGCACAGGGTAGCCACGCCTTCAATCTTCCCCAGTGTCCACGCAACACTGTCGGTAGTGTAGCCGAGTCAATTCAGGGGCGGTCCACTGGGTAACCAGGCTAGGACTTGTCCTATCAAGACGGGAAGCACCGACCCTGCGAAAAGCGGGAATGGTGTAAGGAAGAAGAAGAAGTGGCAGGCGCTTTATGCCACGCATGATACCTGGGTTCAAACAAAGTGTATTACTCTCACGAAAATACAAAATACATTGTGCCGATAGCAACAACGAAATGCATGTTCTCGCTCATAGTCAACAACTGTTCTTGAATACGCAAGTGCACGTTTCATCACGAACAATTAACTACGCACAACAATTTTGCATACCTGACTTATCGGAAAATTTCGTGAGCCCTAAATATGTTTTTTATTGGGAGAACCCCATTTGTGCCATTCCCATTTGCGCCAACTGTTGCTAACTCCTCTAAAAACATAATTTTTCGGAATTTTTGTATCGTACCTTCCAAAGGCTATGGTCATCAGAGTGCATCAGGAATTTGAGACATAAAAACACCAAAATGGAGCTAATAGATCGGTTGGTACAAATTCAAAATGGCGCAAATGGGGTCCTCCCATTTTTATTTGCTCGTTGAGACTCGTCTTACTGTTTGGTTCAATATAATCGGGATAATAGTCGAGGATTGAGCCGTCCATCCAGCTGTATGTTCCGCCGGTAGCCGTATCGGGCGTGCATTTCAACCCAAGTGCGATATAGTCAGCATACAGATAGAAGTGGCCATCCATAAACATATTTAAGGAATCCTGAATTGCGGTTTCTCTTTGGTGCACCACATTTGCGCCATTCACCTTTGCGCCAACTGTTGTTATTTCTGCTGCAGACATAAATCTTGTGATTTTTTGTATCGCACCTTCTAGAAGCTCTGGCCACCAGAGTACACCAGGAATTTCAGCCTTGTAGAAGCCAAAATGGAGCTTATAGAGCGATTGGCGCAAATGTAAAATAGCGCAAATGGGGTCCACCCGTTAATTGTTTCGCCGATTTGGTACGTTTATGTTCACGAATGTGTCCCACTGTTCTTTGTCACAACACTTTCCGTAGCCTTTCGAAGCTACCAGTCTCGGATCAAAAAAACCAACAGTATGACAATCAGCGGATGGTAGTGTAGGAATGACGAGCGTGGCAATTGAAATACTATTGGAATATCTGCCTCCGTTCCGTACAAATATCCGACTGTCATTATATATTCAATTTTGTGAGCGTATTGAAGTTGTTCACGATTCAGTACAGGTTCACAAGCTTGTGAAATGACATGGGTTTGTAAATTTTTTTGAATATTTCGGCAAATATGGGTAATTGGAAAGAAACCTAACAATGAGATACCATTATAAATCGACAGTCGGATATTTGTACAGAACGGAGTCAGGTAAGTCAATAGTATTGTAGGAACGATGAGCGTGGCAATTGAAATAACGGATTGAACAGGCTGAAAGTTGTACCTTGTCACTGTGCAGAGAAACGCCGTAACCGCCGTCCACTTCGCAAACATCCTCACAGCGCGTATAGCCAGCCGGCTTTTGCCGATAGAATTTAATGCATTTTCCGGCAAATTTCTGTGTGTAGCCGTCCGGACACGGCGAGTCGTACGAGGGCGGTGGTGTGGTCGGCACTGTATTATTCGCTTATCTGACTCCGTTCTGTACACATATCCGATTGTCACTATGCATTTTATTTTGTAAGCGTATTTAAGGTTCTCACTGTTCAGCTAAGGTACACAAACTTGTAAAATGGTGTAGGGTTACGAAGAATTGAAAGATTTTATCGAATTTGACTAACTGGAAAGAAACCTAACAATAAAATTTGGTCATACAGCTCGTGCGTGCGCGGCCGGAGAGCGGGGACATTCTCTGCGCTCTCTCCTGCTCTCCCGGCCATCGTCTTCCACAACACGCCGAGGGTCCTCCCTTCGGCCATCTTCTGGTCAAGGGAGTCTTCATCCTGCCCTCCCTGCGCTACACTTCAACACCACTACCACAAAGGAGAGCTGTGAGTCCTCAAGAGTAGCAAACAAGGATGGGATACTGCCAACTAGATCGGCATCCGATGGTAGAAGCCGTTGGTGTGGCTCCATCGTGTAGCACCGAATAGCGAGTGGTCGGGAGGAAACTGTGCATCTGAGGGAGACCGAGGACACAAGTGGATCTTCCACTTCGCCCGCAGCACGTCATTTTTTAAGAAGACGTCGATACTGCGATAAAGTGTATAAAGTGTATACAGTGACAGTCAGATATTTGTAAAGAACAGAGTCAAAGCCAACAGTAAGGGTGCAACCGGTTGGCACTTTCCTTTGAGGGTCACCCCGACGAACTGTGCTGCCCTTTCTAGGGTGTCAATGGAAGACTGAGTTGGGTTTGCAGAATGCTCAAAAGTATATTAAAATTCACGATTCTCGCGCGCTCTCACTTGCGATGCGCCCTTGACAGTTCGTTTTACTTCAATAATACTGATGTGCCGAGAAAGGATTCTTACAGTACCGCCGGAACTGTAAGAATACGGAGGTGAACCTGCTAACAACAAACCTGCCAAGATTGGACTCGATTTCGCTCCCAAAACGAGAACGCTGTAGATGATCAGGCGTAGCATGAACGATTGTGACAAGACGCTCACAGGTGATTTCACCCTCTGTTTGACGCGTGCGCTCTTATGTACTGTGCGATGAAACTGTTAAGCAGGTAGATCATAAATCCAGTTCTGTTGCATGCTCCAAGATTATAGGAGCGTCTAAGAAGCGAATGGGAACTGTGGTCGTTATTTGTGTCCGCGTGGGTGTATCACTGTTGCCATAATCATTGCGTTGGCCGAAGAAAAGATAATGCTCTCTTTAGAGATGCAAGCACAGCGAAGCTACACCCCGCCCTGTTCTGGATCAGGGCTGGTTGGAAGTTGAACTTTGCTTCTGCAACTTGCGAAAGTGGAAGTTTTCTGAAGATCAAAAAAAATTGTGGGATACGGAAGATGAAATTTCTTTGTATCTTTACTCCGCGATAGGCCCAAACCGAAGCAAAAGTTTCTTCATGGAATCGTCTTAGAATACAACCAAGTGTTCAATTCAACACAGCGTGCGTTGATCTTTTTCAAAACCGCCCCCAAAACCTTCGCCGATGAAGGTTGATCCAGAAGGTTGATCGGTTCGTAGTTTATAGTTTCTGTATTGTTGTTCTTCCTTTGTGGATTGGGTAATGTATTACACAATTCAATCGTTTGCTGTGGGATACGCCTAGTCTCAATGCACATGCTGAGAAGTTCGCATAAATGCTTCTCCATTTGTTAATCTTTGGCGTACAGCAACATCTCCGGGATACACTGTCCGGGCTACGCATCTTCTTTCTCGTGCCTCGTTATGGTATGCTCGCTCAAGTCGGCATCTAGGATTACCGACAGTTGCGGTATTGGCCGAATTTGCACCCTCATGGAACAGGCAAATACCGTGTTGAAAAATGTCTGGATATTGTCATTTGTAGCGCTTTGATACCCAGTGTTGAGATCGGGTAATGTAACGCGTTATCGTGTTGTCTCTACCGCCTTTTTCGCTTTGCAGAGACATTTACTTTGTTGCATAGCCCGCGTAAGCACGAGCATCTTTTACGATTGGACATTTCTGTTCAACTGAATGTAGTAGCTTTGTCTCAGCTACAACAAAATCTTTATGTGATGCCGTCAACATCGCCAGTTCTATAGATAGACATCTTCCTGATTTGGGACTAACGTTCAGGATGACGAAAATTTTGTACTGCCGCCGTAGTAATAGCACCATTTCTCATGTGAAAGGAAAACAGTATTCCTTTCAAATTACACCGATAGGACATCTTTTTCTTGATAAAATTTCCATGACATGTATATCTTATTGTTAGTACACAAAAATGAGGAACTTGCAATGAATAGAACAAACCCCCACTGTTCTATAGTCCCTAGATTGTTATCCTTTCACTTCACAAATGGTGCTATTACTACGGCGGCTGGAAACGGTCCAGGAGGTCCTAAATTCTACAGAAACAACGTATAAGATGTTGAAATATCTTTTGTAGCACTCATTATTTAAATGTTTTATTATAATATATATTTACAACGATGTGGTATTTCTAGATTAATCAATAGATCGGAATGAGGCGTGGAAGCCTCGGGCATAGCCGGAGCTGGACTTCCACATCAGTCGCATCACGTTGTTCGCCGTCGTCGTGTATTCGGTTGTTGGGAGGGGCATCTGATCTTTTTGGAACCTATAAAGATGCCATTTCATAAAAACCTTTCAGATGCTTCTGGTATTCTACTAATCTGCCACCGTTGTAATAGTGCCATTTTAAGTGAAAGGAGAACCTAATATCGGCACCAACAGTGGAGGTTGGTTCAATTTTTTTGCAAATTGCAAATTTTTGTGGACAAATCTAAAAAAGTTGCACATTTTTGTGGACAATGGAATTCCATGGAAATTTTATTTAGGGGAAGTCCAAGGAAGGATGTCTTTTTAGCTTACACGTCGATTATCGTGTCCGAGATAGCCCCCTCGATAAGCTTGAGCGTGTCGCAGCATTGGTTGATGTTGTAATCGTGGAATGTGATGCCAACGCGATGACCGGGTTTGGCGGCAATCAGGAACTCGCACTGTTGCTCCTCCACGAATGTGGTTACTGGGTAACCGGGCGAGTAGATCTGAAAAATTAATCTCCTCTTGTGCTTCTTGTAATCGATGGATCGATAGAAGCGAAATTGTCACGAGTGACCTAATGAAAGATGATGATCAGTTACAGTATTTATGAAGTTATTGAAAGATGGATAAAAAAAGCCATCGGGTAGTCTATTCCACAAATGAACAATGTGAGTTCGTTACTTGTGAGGAATCTTCCGACATGTCACTTCCAATTGCCAACCCCGGAGGGATAACGCCTTGGAAGGGCAGCAAGCACCGGGGATCGAACCCTTATGTAAGGTGTAAGGTGCTCGCTACAACTACACCATTCTACCCCTTGAAGCAGGAAGTGTTCCAGCATATCCGAATTACTAACCTCTCCGTCATTCACGTAGAACTGTGTTGGGCAGAACAGCGGCGCCAGCATCACATCAGCTGGAATTCACATGTTATTGGAAGAGACGGGAAATTCCTGCCGCCGGTCTACAGTACCTCATCTGTATACCATAATAAAGGCATCGATTACGAAGACAAAGGAAAGTGCAAATTTGAGACCGGTGGAAGTTGCTCTGCCTTGAGCGAGAGTTTGGTGATAGTTAGCTGTTTCGTTTACTAGCAAACATGTTGTTACATATACATGTGTGATTTCTACAAATTCTTCCATTTACTTATGAGGGCGTATTTTTGTTCTTGAATACCTGGTTTCATGCAGATGTACGGATAAATGTCCAGCTGGTCACAATGGGCGGATAACCATTGATTGCGATCCTCAGCGATGCCCAACACTCCACACTCGCCGAAGAGTTTATTAGGCATTCCTGAAGTTGATTAACGTATGTTTATCCTTCAATAAACTGTGGTCATTTGCAGCTGCCGTAGTAATAGCATCATGTCTCATGTGAAAGGAATATAGTGCTCCTTCTAGCGTACCACCGATACTACATCTTCTCCTCGATAAAATTTCTATGACATGTATGTCTTATTGTTAGTACGCGAGCAACCTTCAATGAATATTTAACAAAATCCCACTGCTACATAGTACCCACATTGTTCTCCTGCTCAGACCTATGCTGATGGGATCTTCCTAGCATTGTGGTTATTATTGCTGCAAAATGAATTGTCACGTTTTTCCGTTGTTTGACAAAATGACGAACTGTGCTACCCTTTCTAGGTTGTCTAAAAATATGAGTTTTGTTTTGTTGTTGTTGACGAGCAAAAAATTTGGAAAACTGGATTAGGTTTTTGAAATGCTTGTAAGAATATTAAAATTCACGATTTATACGACGCGCGCTCTCAGTTGCTACGCGATTTGGACAATTCGTTTTGCTTCAATAATAGTTGCTCGTAAAGATAGGTAGAACACACCTTGATCAAAGTTGGAATAGTTGAAGGTACTGCCGTCGATCCATTCTACTGAATCTTCGGTCATCCTGAAGCCGATATGAACGCCCTCATCGAAAGAATACTCGGCGGCCAAAGTAGAGACGTATTTGTTGAACTGAACAAACGATTCTCATGATGTATGCAAATTCCGAGAAAAAGTGTTATTTTTGATTGATTTTGAATCCAAGGGTTTGATCGAACAACAGCACCTTACACCACGCACAGTTACACCAAACACCTCACAGATAACACAACCGTACTTGAGAATTCAGTCTTTTTGTTTTAAAAAAATGTATAAAAATGTGTGCTGGACGATTCCATAAGCAGAAAAAATACTACGATAAGTCATCTTTGAATTTCAACATAAATCTCTAGTTGTTCCAGGTTTTTGTACCAAACACAATACGTTACGTCAATTCGGTGCGTAGTGACAGAAATATGAATGAGCTTGTGCGCTTATGATTAGTGCACTTTTGAGTTCGTCCCATGGAAACCCATGTGCAGCATTAGGCAAAAGAAGCGGGTAAGTGTTCACATTCTGGCGTTTTTGAAAGCAATGATACGTACATCGCTATCCCTGATCGAGACCAAATTGCCTTTGGGCTCACTGGCGCAATCGCTCTGGGCGTCATTCCAAGTCTTTGGCGTTGTTCCGACCTTGATGCACGTTCCCTTTTGCACGTCGTAGTTGTAGTTGACACCACATGGTTTATCTGTAAATTAGAGCTAATTAGGTTAGCGTAACTAGATGTCTACAAATGTGTTTGCTATCTATTTTGTACATTGTACCTACCCTTTCGCAGTATTTCGCACATGCACCCAATTCGATCATTTGGTCCGGTCTCAGTGAGCTCGTACCAATATGTTGGATCGTTCATAGTCTTGACAGCATACGTAGCATTTCCACATTGTGGTAGACCTGAAATGAAGACATGCTATGGCGTACTCGACTCCGGTCTGTACAAATATCCGACTGTTACTGTGTAATGATATTTTATTGTTATGTTTCTTTGCAAATACACAAATTTGTTAAAGAACCTGCGCTACGAAAGCGTTATATTGCAATATCAAAACTGCGTGTATAAAAAAACCCGCTACTACTATAATCGAAAAATATAATGGTCATTTCGCGCTCAAATTTCATATGCTATTGTCATAGAGAGTCATTGTACGTAATGTCCATACTGTGACCAAATGCGGTTGTTCTAACATTGTGCAAAATTTTCCTATTGAAATTCGGTCCTCCTGGAGTGTCTCCAGTGCAAAATGCTCGACATCCTGTACGCTAACCACGTGTGAGGAATACATATTGTATGCGATATAGCAGCTGTAGAACGGTGGAAGCAGGCACAATGCTGTGTATATACAGTACTTTTCATAGAAGGGCAAAAATGCGTGACTCAGCGTGACTCGGCGTGACGCATTCCAATGTTTTGCTTTGTAAACAATGTAGGCGCAATTTTGTATGCGAAAACATTAATGTTAGGTCAGCATGGTCTTTGGCCACTCTTCGAACACAAAAATCATGGTAAAGAATACCGTAATCGCTTGAAAAACCTCGTTTTTATTTTTTCGTTCCGTCCCCTGTCGCGCTTGCTGTGTTTAGCCACACTGTCTTTGCAGCGCTAACCGGTACTGCAAATTGCAGCGTTTGCAGAAGAGAAACCTTATTAGTGAAGATTCACCATGAAAAATGGAGTGTCACCTGTCCCACTCCAAATCGACCATAAAAAAGGTAAACACAGTAAGCACGACCGGGAACGGAACGAAAAAATAAAAACGAGGTTTTAAAAGCGAATACGGTATTGTTTACCATGATTTTTGTGTTCGATGAGTGGCCAAAGACCATACTGGCCTAATATTAATGTAATTGCATACAAAGTTATTTCTAAAGCAACATATTAAAATGCGTCACGCGGCGTCACGCCGAGTCACGCATTTTTGCCCTTCTATGAAAAGGACTGTACGCCCAATAGGAGAACGAATTGTATGCGTATTACTGGCAGAACAGCACTCACTGTTCGGGTAGAGATACTTTGAATAGTCGAAGATTGAGCCGTCGAGCCAGCTTTGTCTGTCTTCATAGAAGGAAATCGGGGTACATATCATGCCGAGCGCGATATAGTCGGCCCCGAGATAGTATGTGCCACCCTTCAACATGTTCTCGGTATCCTGAATTGCATCAGTCATAGCGTGTTCTTGAATTTTTGAATATGTTTTTTGAATTGTGAATTTAAATTATGAATTTTTGAACTTGAATATGTTCTTGAACATGCCTCACGTTTCTTTGCCACATCACTTTCCGTCATGTTTCGTAGCCGATGGGTCTCATTGTCAGCTAAAAAACGACTATTTTAAAGGAGGTCAGAAACCGTTCTTTTGTATTAGCAAAAATGTGTGGTATAAGAGACCCGCGCAACTTCTGTGAGAGGGGCAACTATATAAGAAAATGTTGAATTTTGCCTCCGAGGATTCACAGCCCCTTTATAAACAAGCGGTTGTTTCCGAAAGAACGGTGAACCGGACACACTCAAAATAGGCCAGAAACCGTTGTTTTGTGTTAGCAGAATTGCGTGTACAAGCAACCCCGCAACTTCTGTGAGTGGGGGCAACTATAGAAAGAAATGGTGGTTTTCGCCTCCGAGGATTCACGGTTTCCGGCCCCCTTCAAGATGACCATTATTCGGGAAGGCTGAAAGTGTACCTCATCACTGTGCAACGAGACACCGTAGCCGCCGTCCGCTTCACAAACATCCTCACAGCGTACGAAGCCGTCCGGCTTCTTCGCGTAGAATTTGGTGCATTTTCCAGCAAATTGCTGTGTATAGCCATCCGGACACGCAGGCTCGTTCGAGGGTGGTGGTGTATTTGGAACTGTAAAGGTTAGAAGGGTGATGATATGATCGGTGTTGTAAGGCTGCCTGGTGCTTTTCTTTGAGGATCATTGTGTGCACGGAGATGGTATTATTACTAGTAATGGTATTACTGTTGATGTTTTCAAAGCCCGTACTCTTACAATACTAACCACACCATCACCCCCCCCCCCCACGAGGGTAGTGACGTGGTGTGAACTGTAAGAGTACGAAGAGAGTTGGAACTGGTTCGAGGATGGGGGTTGGAGCTATAAGGGTGCAAGGGTGGTGGTGTGGACGGTACTGTAATGGTGCACACAGTTAGTACCTTCCTCTGAGAATAGCACTAATCCTGTGCCCGAGGAAGGCGATCTGATGCAGAAGTGATTGATGATTACATATTCATGACATTATGGTTGATGTTTTGAAGTTATCATTTGTTATGCGGCAAGAAGCAAAATATTTGCGCAACAAACCTGCTAAGATTGGACTCGACTTTGCTCCGAAAACGAGAGCACTGTAGATGATTAGGCGTAGCATGTAGAAGTGTAATGAGAAGCTGACAATTGATTACATGCACTGTTTGATGGATACCATTATATACTGGGCGATGAAACTAAACTTTGTTTATTTCGTAAGCTGTTACGTAGGAAGCTCATAATTCCAGTGCTCTGTTGGTTGTATTGCGTGCACCGAGATTGAAAAAAAGCGAATGGGAACTGTGGTGATGACTTGTGTTCGCGTGGGTGCACCACTGTTGCCATTATCAGTGCAGTGGCCGTGGAAAAGATAATGCTCTCTTTAGAGGCACAAGCACAGTGTAGTGACCCCCCGCCCTGTTCTGGATCAGGGTTGGTTGGAAGTTGAACTTTGCTTCTGCAACTTGCGATAGTGGAACTTTTGTTTCCTAAAGCTCAAAAGAATCGTGGAATGTTGAAGATGATTTTTTTTTCATATCTTTACATCCGCAATGGGCACAAAACGTATAGTAGCGGAAGAGGAATTTTGAGCATCGCTTTCCGCAAGAAGATATTTCTCTCCTCTATCTAAAAGCACAATGAACACTTCCATAGATAGGGAGCAGAGTGGTGGCATGCATCTTTTGTAAGTAATTATCACTCTTCTTCGTACTGCCCAGAGATTCACAAATACGGTGGTAACTCTCTCTTGTAAAGAGGGGTATTACCAAATATTCAATTCAAAATGTGGCTGTGGTACCGAGTGAGTTTAATGCGTTGAACATGTCACCACCGTATTTGGAATCACCACAATGTTTCCGTATTATTACTTATAATATGGATTCTTGCTCGCACGTGCGTTGCGCAAAACGGACACTATTGGGACATGTTGTGAAGCCGAAATATAATAAAGCACGTGATATGTATTGATTAATGTTTCCGAAAAGTAGCTAACCGAGATACGGAATGCGGAAGTGGAAGTTTTTTTTTTAAGTTGGCGTCAAATCCTCCGAATACCAGCGCACCCTCTACCTAGGTTGTTCGACAACAACTTCAAGTTTCCTGCACTTTCCAGGCCTTTCACTGTCACAAAGGACATCAGCGTCATCCAGTACATCAAGTCTAAAGAGGGCATTTGCTTCGGCTCAACCACGGTACCCATCAC
>JACMIJ010001781.1:0-11265 GCA_014805365.1 Koerneria luziae
AACAGTTCTCTGAATGGGCCACCGAACCCCTTCATGTGGAACACTTTGGATCTGAAGTGGTAGCGTGGGAACGCATAGGGCACACGGACCAGAAAGATGAAGCTGGATCGGGTCAACGAGTACGGAGAATGCTGACAGGCGATTCTTTAGAACAATAAAGTGCAGTATTTTTTCATAACGCAAAACAACTAGGTGAAAGATGAAAGTGACCAGAACTCATTGCCAGAGGGGCGTGTTCAGAGCAGACAGACGATAGCACTAACAATGAGATCAGAGGCAGGAAGGGAAGCGAATCCCTCATAAACATGACTCACAGCTGAAAAGCCATCCGGGTGTCGGCTTGTGCATGTGGTAAACAACAGCAACGAATGACATCATCAACGGTAAGCTTACTACATAATCGGGATCGCAGAATTGTGCAAGACAAAGCAGCTGGAACTTAATGTTCGAACAAAACAATTCAAAATCCTAACTTAATAATTGAGAAACAGTGCACAGCGTTTTGAACTTATTTTTTCGCGCCGGCCCGAAAATTCCTATAGCATCTTCGTACTTTCGAATATATAGCATGTTCGTACTTTCGAATATCCTTTTGTCAAAATATGCAAATGGCGTAACTATATCGGCGGCTGTGAAGCGCTGTGAGTGATAAAGAAAGATGGGCCGGACAAGTGCA
Organism: Koerneria luziae; assembly: GCA_014805365.1. NCBI lineage: Eukaryota > Metazoa > Nematoda > Chromadorea > Rhabditida > Neodiplogasteridae > Koerneria > Koerneria luziae. The sequence goes on from JACMIJ010001781.1 coordinate 677, forward strand.
AAGGGCGAAAAATGCACCATCTGCTCGCTCTCTTTTCAATCAGAAATCCGGATCCCGACGCGCTTTTGGCTTTTCTTCAAATGCGCCAAAAACCCGCCTGATTGTACACACACACACATATTTTTGATTCCATACAAAGGAAAATACGTGCAAACAAAAATCGTCGCGATGTTTGTGTGAAGCCGACACAGCGCCAACAATAGAGGAGGATCCACCCCCCTCTTGGACTGGAAATGTATATCTCCCCATTTGAATTCCCGCCATTTTTGTACGAATCATTGGTGTTGAGAACACGCAAGGGCATGTGTGGAACTAGAAACGTGGAGTAGAAAATGTGCCGGCACGCTAACGTAAACATGCGAGTAACAGTTGATCCTATGTCAACAGCATAGTAGAGGGTTCTGGAAAAAAACGAGAGCCCAAACATTAATTTGTTCTAACAATAAGATGTATTGTAAGCAGAAATAAGTAAGCAGAAAACCTCATCTTAGTTTTATTCGTAAAAAATATCTAAAGAATAGACCGCACACGTCGAAAATACATAGACTAGACTGTTGCTTATTGTTTAGACAGCTGGATGCAGTGTGCTAACACTGACGGGATCAAATATCGACAAAACTATATACATTTAAGCAAAAAAACATTGTGAGCTATTATGTTTACAAGTTTTACAATTAGACAACAAAATAAAGTAAAATAAGAAAAGTAATGTAAGTAAAGTAAATTGTTTTTAAAAAGAATAACCAAAACAATTTCTGAATCACCGCCATTTCAAGAATGGAACACTTTGCCAAAGAACACCTGACCTCCGAAGAGCCTGACGTGGTTTCTTTAAACTCAGCGACAAGTTAATGTTCCGAAAGAGAGAGAACAGAAAAGAGGAAGAGGAAAGAGGCAAAGAAGTGCTGAATCAGCCTATTAGTGCAAGGGTAAAATGCACCCAGTTGGGTGACTCATCAGAATGCCTGCCCTGCCCGAGGGTACATGGGAAGGTCAGGCCGAGACGCAGCTGACCTCTTCGCGAAGATTGCCGAAATAGTCGGAATTCAAAATGTACATTTATATTTTTTTTACCATTCATAGCAAAAACACTTCCACCTGCCTTCATAATGAGCAAGTAAAATCACACTAACTAAGTTTGACTTTTGCAACAGAAATGTTACAGTACTAACATGATATGAGCGCAGTAATGCGAAGACACTAGTCGAAATTGAACTAGGCGGTAAAAATTTTTATTGTTTGTAACTTTGTTTTGTAAAAAAAAGATAAGCAAGAATGAGTCAGCCCGACCAGCTAATGGCTAGTGGGAGGATGGACACTGGCCAGTGAACATGTGTTGACCGGATGGTGAATCAATGCACAATTTGAACCAGGACCCAGACGCGTTGAAAAATGCATGCAATTCATAGAAAAAATAACAATAAACCGATTGTCATAACGAAAGCTGATATCTTCAGAGATTCCTACCGACAAAGTAAAATAAAGGCCTTATAGCCTGCAAGTGCTTACTTTACTTTACTTCTACTAATTGTAAGACAGAAATACACACATCAACAAATTGTGTCTGATATGTTATCAGCGACAATGTCATTATCCAACACATACAATTAGCAATTGTCCATATTTTGTCAGATCCTTGTTCTTCTTACATGTGCGTCCGCTACAGGCATACATGTCGGTAACGGATGTATGTGGGCAAAAAGGGTTACCAAAAGGGAAAAAGGGTTACCAATAAGCAAAAAGGGGCTACCAACGGACGTGTTACCCAACAACCACTATAACCATTCGAACACAATAAACGGTATCCATGTCGGAAAGAAGGCAAAAGGGCGCTACCGACAAGATTCGGTAGTATGATGCAATCTATTCAGCGAGATTAGCAACAACAACAAAGGAGAGGAGGAGGAAGAAGAAGATGGATAGGTGTGACCGGTCAAAGGATGTTCTGCAAGGTGACTGTGGATGGTCGAGCATATTCTGGTATCGAATGGCTGTAGCTTTGGCTGCGAGTTACCAAATGGTAGTTGCTCTGGCTGTCTCGTAAAGAAGGCTGTAACTTTGGCACTAACAATAAGATAGTTTTAGCTGAGGTTGCTACTAAAGTTGCACCTTTTTTACTAAGCTACAGCCCTTTATGCCAGAGCATGCGTAATATTCCGTTTTTTCGCTATTTGAATGAATATTGCTCACTTCATGTTTACTGTTGCAAATACGTTTTTTTGCTAGGAAAATACGTGCAACATATGATAGTTTTGAGCAACGTCTTCTTTGTTGCGTAAGAAACATCTTCTATGTGCTACTTTCATCTGTCAAGACTAGCCACTATCCACTATCCACTAGATCTTACACTATCCCTAGTTGCTATCCCTTCTCTCTTGATTCCTCTGCTCATTCCTCGGTGTGGACAGAAAGGTCGGATTGTGGTTGCATCGTGATTTACGATGATTTTGCCGCAGTCTTTGAGATTCCATGGGGTGGGTGTCAAGGCGAATTTTATTTCCACCCCATCTTACAATTAGCGGACGGAATAATCAGAATTGTCGGTGAGATAATAACAAGTCAATGTTTTTCTATGTCCTGGCCTTCTCAGGACTCCCTGCAGGCGAAATGCCTTGAATACAGGAGACTTTGCCTTTGCCTTCGTTTTGCTATGCAGCACTATAGATTTCAAAAATCAGATTAACGAGAACAATGTTTATCTCCAAATTGGTTGATTAGAAGTCAATCACACTTATAGAAGTCATCCAGATGTCAACGGGGTTCCGTCTCGGTATCGGTTCTTACAATTAGTGTAAGATATTAGAATTATTCTGAACATGGGAAAACCAAACATTGCTTTCCCAAATTTCTATTATACAATGAACTACAAGCACATGCACCTCATTTTCTTCCTCGTTCTCCTCTTCCCGCGATTCCATTATTATGTATTCATTGCCCTTCATTTAGCAATAACACTGTTAGGAGGACAAGAGGGAATACCGGATTTCTAAAGAGGAATTCAGCGGGAAGATCGGAATGAATGAGGCTGAATCGGTGAAGAAGGGAGACAGTGTAGAATAGAAGTTACACGACATAGCTGGTGTCCATTGTATCATTAAAATGCTCTATATAAAATAATAATGTTTTGAAATGCCACTTCTGCCACGGTATGATAAAGGTCTCATAACAATAAGACAAACAGACATGCAAATTCAGGACCAGTGAAAGTCCCATTGATGTAAATAATTTTCCCGCATAGATCAAGAAATACCAGAAAAACCACCGGAATGAACACCAGATCATCGTGCACTGAATTGTCAGTGCTAGCTTATATTTTTATGCTTATCAATAACAAAAAAAAACAACAACATGGGTGTGGGAAAACACGTGTGTTGTACACACCTCCCGAACACGGGAGGAGTGGAAAACGGATGAAACGGCTGCAAGTTCACTTCCTTTTCGCGAATCAAGCAAAACGTGCACTGTAATCTGTAAATGTGTACGACGTACACGAGTGCATGTACTCCGTTCATACATTGACAATGCACATTTCTATGTTTTGAAAACGGGGTAACCTTCTAGTGTAATATATCTGGTGCCTATTGCAAATTTAGGCTCGCAAACGGGGTGCTTCTAATGTTAAGGTAACTCAAAACGGGGTGCCTATCAATAACGTTGTTGTCGATGTATGACTACGTGACGGTGAAGGGAATCGAACAGTGCAGGGACATTATGGAAACTATGTTCCAGACTATCGCGCATTATCAGATAATGACTCTTAGATGGTGTCAGCGAGCCTTTTGTGGATTGTTCCACATTCTCTTTCTTTGTTTAATATAGGTAATGATTATTCGTTTTACAATAGTAATACAAATCTTGCTCAAAAAGGTCGGGCTTTTCCGCGAACCCTTTTGTCGTTCTCTTGCCGTACTTTCACCTCGATTGTCGAGGAAACGCTTATGTTCACTCTCACTGAGATTCTCCCGAGAACCTGGTTCTGTGCTCTTCTTGTTAGTGCGATAACTGGATAAGGTGCATTTGTCACTCCGGTCATTGTTCGAGGATCGAGAGGAGAAAAGGGAAAGGGAAGGTGCAAACTGCGAGTTCCTCCTTCCTCTTGTGCAATCGAAACAAAGTTTGTTCTTATCGTTGTCAGCCGAACTTCCTTGGTATCCAATTATGTATTACGTATATGTAAATTATGTATTTCAGACAATAAGATATCTCGTCACCTCATGGATGATAAAAATACAAACGTTAAAAAATCAAAATCTTTCAAATTCTGTTGAAAATTTTGGCATTATACTACTTTCAACTTTTTAATGTCTTTGTAATGCTGACAATACGAGCCCTGTTTTGTGCTTTGGAACAAATTTGCCTCGAGGGCAGACTGTGCACGGCTTCCCTTCCTCATTGGATAGAGTTGAGCACCTCCTGGCCTTACTCGATCTCTGCACAAACAGTCGCTTTCCCCCACTTGCTCCTCTTTTTGGCTTGATCCATATATACCAACGAGTTGTCTGTGTGTCTACTATGCCTTGCTGCTGTTTGTGAACGTGCCATCTACTTATTTTTTGTCATATCATATTTTATATATTTATTTATGCCATATCTATCATGTAATATTTGTCATATCGTATCATCATTCTTGCGATCATTTTTAGTGAATACCTAATTGTAAGATGTACATATTCCACAGCGCTTCTCTAAATAATGTAGGATACATCATTTACACAAAGAATATTGAACGTAAGCAAAAAAACATGGACGTTCAAAATTAGCTGTTCATCAGCAACTTCAATACACTGTAACCAATTAAAACGCAACAATAACACTAATTGCAAGATTATGGTGATGTATGACATTGGCTGTACAATAGTAGTGACATGCAAAACTGCAAGTCCTGTGTTTTGTTTTATGCCTTATTGTAAGTAAACAGTGCTCTGACAATAAATTTCCTCATACTAGTTCTGAAATTCATACTTTCTCGGCTCTCCGTAAGTGTTATAACTAACTAGTTTATGCACCTATAATTACCGTAAGTATGATTTGATTTCGGTGAAAACTGGCGTTCTAAACAGCTTTCGCTTATGCAAATGAGGTCGAGAATCTGGTTATTTGCGTTTTTCTTGACTGCTTGGTGGTAATCATACAATAGAACCGGATGACCAGCTGGTTCGACGTGTGTTGAGATCCCGGGTATCCATCGGGCATTGGTGTTTTATTGACATTTGTCATCATATATCTATATCATTGAACTTTAGAAAGTCATAGATAAATCAGCAGATTGTGTTAGGAAAGTTTACCTATACACTGTGAAACCGAATAGTGCTCAATTTATATATTTTTAAGAACTCACACTTTGTTTCACTTATTTGACTAATATGTGTAAAAAAGAATAATAATGAAGGAGCTCGTTTATAACAATAAGATAACCATAAGTGAACCCTACCCGCTAGTTTCCGTACATCTTTGCCTGCTAACAATACAATGAAAGTACCTGTCAATAATAACATCTACACTAACAAGCGGTCTCAATAGCCTTTGTCGTGGTTCGCATACCGTCTGCTATACTCGGCTAAGAATAGGTAAAAACCCGAGTAATGGCGAGCGAGTCATAATTATGGCTGCTACACACAAAGTCACTCTTCGGCTGTCTTTGCAAGGAGTGAAAGTTGCGCCCAGTTCCTTGCTAACAATAAGAAGGAGGAACTAATAATAACAAGTACCATTCCGATTGACAGTAACAGTAAGTTCAATGTTTCATTCTAGTATTATTACTCCTATGTACTCATGTACTCACTAGCATCACTGCTGTCTTGGTCTATAATGCCATTCTCCTTTTAGCCGAATAAGGCATTCTGTTGAGCATCACATAGGTATGCGTTTAGGAACGTTTATTGGAAAAATCAATTAGTATTAATCACTTGAAAAAGATATTTCAAGTAAAACATTCCGGCCCGCATTTGTTGTCTTCACCTGTACATATATGTTCATCGGATCACCTTCCTTGACCCCATAAAGCGTAAAAGCGGAAACCATCCCCCTATCCCTTTCTATACTACCGATTTCTTCTTCTCCTTCTACTTCTCATGCAAAACATCACCTCTTTTCTTTTCTTTCCATGTCAAACATATTGTGGATCATTTCAACACAATTGTGGGATGGTAATATCAAGGACTCGCGTGTTTGCTGACAATAAGTATTCTTGTAAGCAGCTTCTCCTTCTACGATATAATGTTAACTGTTGATGTTTCTGTTGTTGTGCAATCATATTCTTGAATTTTGACAAATGGAAAAGAATGTAAATATTCCATGAGTATACTATTTACGGTTTGGCATTCTTCTTATATCTTGCACCTTTTTACGACGAGTAAAAGAGAACATTCTTCTCATAATGAACGCTATTTTTGCTCCGAAATGGATCTTAATCATGCGATTATCACTTGTGTAAATTATATCAAGCATATGTGAATAAATCCACATTATTCTGTCAGTGTTTACGCCCTTAGTGCTATTGAGACTGTTTTAATTCTTCGTGACTTCATAGTGAGTTGCCGCCCTGGAGGAAATTAGCAGCTATTGGCGGCGTTGCACCTTCCTCCCGGTCCTTCTCTTCGACTGTCGGGACTGGTACTGACAGCAAAAGGAGGAAAGGCGTTGTCACTATTCTGTGTTACTGCCAACAGCTTATAAACATTATACCTCTTAGTTATTCATTGTAGCAACAATGTATTTTTTGCTAACAGTGAGATGAAATTAACACTGTCTCCTCAATCTTCCATCACATTCCGTATTTACATATCTTTTCTTTTATTGCTAGCAACTTGGAGAATAACTTGGACCCACTGCATTTGCTTGCAATTAAATACATCATACTTTACCCATGGCCTCAACTTGGCCAACAATATCCTTTGCATGACTTGAGTTGCCTGTTCATGCCGGCAATTGTCATCTTGCTCTGACAAAGGACATTCTGTCACTGGTTGCTGCCAATTGACTGTAGAGGCTAGTTCCTACACAAGAACAGCACCAGTGGACATCTTCTGTGTATTGTTGAGGTTTCTTGCCGGTGCCGAATACTACTGCATTGAGAGTAACGCTGCAAAATGTGTTACGATAACCGCTGCTTGATTATCGTTAGCTTATCGTTTTGCACTTTGTACTGAAAAGAAGAACTGAAGCGCCAAAATGACTTGCGCACAAAAAAATAACTTGTACCTTATAGTAACTGTTTTTCAGTCGGAGTCTCAAACTTCTTCTTTTTCCTTACACCATTCCCGCATTCGCAGGGTCGGTGCTTCCCGTCTTGATAGGACAAACCCTAGCCTGGGCACCCAGTGGACCGCCGCTGAATTGTCGGAGTTTCAAGCTACGCCCAATTTAATACCAAATATGAGAATTTACGTGGATTGGTTGCTTACCGATAGAAACATGAGCTTGTGGAATTGTCCCCTTTTGTCATACACTACATAATACTTTCTCCTCTCATCTGCCCATCTGCTTCTTTCCATTGTGAATCTCCATTTTCCTCATTTTCTCCATCCTCATTTTCGATTTGGGTGAAAGTGATTGCAATGAGAATAACTGCCCTGACCTCATATGGACATAGCAAAAAGACGAAAAGGAGGAGCCATTATCGGGTGTACCTCTTATATTTGCTTTCAAAAATACATAGTAAGTAATACGATTCAGCCTGGTTTTGAATTGTTGGTCTGAAAATCAACTTACAATTAGAATCTTTTTGGCGATGCTCTGAAAAACTGCTTTCAAGCACAACGAACATATAACTCATTTAAGGTTTAATTGCAACTGTTTTCCCGTCTCGCTTTTCCATTCAGTGTTGTAGCTTGAAGGGAACTTGTGTTTCTTACAATTAGTGAGACAATGCAGCCATTACAAGCCCGAGTGGCCGTGTTTGTTCAATTCTTGTCCGATTTTTGGATTGGCGTTTTCTTCATCAGATTGTTCTTGTCTCAAGCACAATACTTTTGGCTGATTGAGTGTAAACAACATTCCACTGCTATTCATAAGTGTGTGCAGGAAGATGGGAAACCAAGACTTCTGGTTCCATCCATGCCAGTCATTGCCTTGTTGATATGCCAATGTTTTCGTCTTATGAATTAGTCTTCTTTTTCATTATATTACTTATCAGCATCATAAATTCCTTGTTTCCTGTTTCATTGGACGCTTATAGCTGACAATATTTTAGCCGTATAATCAGTTGTTGCATCAGGCGAGTACCAAATACTGTTATTCACGCAAGTCATAAAGAATGCAAGAGAAACAAAATTTCATATTTCTGCACAAGGCCAGTCGGTTTCTTCTGTGTAAATAAAGAGTCAGATGTAGTAATAGTAAATGAGCACTACAAGCATATGTAGAGCAAATACAACATTGTTTATATTCCCATGCGATTCCATGTTCGATTTGCATAAAATTCTCTTTCTACAGAAAGTCCAAAATAGCGGTAAAGACGAATCGCTTGAGTGCGATAAGTAATCCAACAACAGGAAACAATAGATTATTTATAATGGTAAAAATATGGAACAAACCGACATTTCTCACTATACCTCATGAGTAACGACTGAATTATGAGTTCATAGCCAGGGTGTAACTATGGGAAGGTGGAATAGCCAGTGTATTGGACATCTTCTTCTCCCTTTTGTGCAATGACCCGAGTATTCATCGTTCGTCTTCTCCTAGCAAGTGCTTGATTTTAGGATGTTCAAATACTACTTGAACATTCAACTGGTATAATAAATACACAACCCGTGTGTTTCGGGCACCGATGGCCTCGCTACTCGTGTGTTACCTATGTATAATATGTGGTCCTATGTTTCAGTCTAGACTATGGCACATCTTGCACAATTGTTCAGTAATATAATAGTAGTAGTCCAATATTGAAGCAATCTTATTGTTAGGTTAGAATACCATCGTTTTATTTTTTCTCGTATTAACATTGTTTTCTCTATCGCACTTTCACAAAACTATAAATGCTCCTTTTGTGTTAATAATTTGTCATATGTTGTATGGCTCTTCCTGTAATTCTTTGCATCACTATTTTCCAATTTTATTTTCTCTTATTGTTAGCGTGGCTACTAATAATAAACGCCCTCGAACAGAGTTCAAAGGAATAGCAAAGTGTCGGCTGTATATCCCAGTGACTGTTCTTCTCTATGGCGAGTAGATCAATCTCAGACCCCCGAAGGTCACTCGTTTAGCATCTCCGCCAGCCATTCTTGTGTGCGTAATAAGTGGCGTCTGTTAGACGCGCCTTATTTTCTGTTAATAACCGTTTTGACTGTTCATGATCTATAAATACAATCGTTCTCCATCCGTGTTTGGTTGCATATTCGGTTCTACTAATATCAGGATACGTCACGTTTTGTTAGAGCTTTCTAGGAGTTACGAAGGCGTTTTTTTCAAAAATGTCAGATTTGCTAAGAATAGCATGAAAATGTCAACCTCTAATGATCTTTTTTCTTTCATATGTTTTATAAGTTTGATAAACATGAGGTCTTACCCGGCCCTCCACTACCTCCTACTCCTTCCATCTTTCCTCGACGACCTTCAGACGCTACCTCTTCGGTGGGGTTCTGACGCAACCCCCTCCCCCCTACCCTCAGATCCTATCTTCGACCTTAATCACTCACTCGACCACCGCTGAGGCGATGCCAGCCAGAACCTTCTCTTTTTCGCCACGTTTGAATTATGCATAAGTTTTCTGGTTCATATCAACACATTACACTTTCAAAAAAAATATTCCGATAACATTCCTATTTTTCTCTCTAATTGTAGGAATCTTGGCTAGTTGCCCGCAAATCTGCAACTTTCCACGTTTGATTAGTGCAACTTGGAGCATATTTGGGATTGCCGCTGTTCCTTCTGTAATATACATTCCAGTTGCACTATTCATCCTTCCTGGTCTTACAAACCCTACTTCCTCTACCATTCTTCAAAAGAGACCACCGGCTATTACTGTCACTTTCAACCCTGGCGAGTGACCATTGCGACCACAGAGGGCGCAGACAGCTAGACAGTTGTTCGCTACTGACGCCAGCTTCATTATATGAGCCGTTTTTGGCAGCCTTCATCTACTGCCTATTTCTCTGTACCTTCTCATCTTTCTGTACTATTTCCTGACTTTTCTTCTCTGCGCTCTCTTTCTTACCACGCTATTACATGCTACGTGTTATGAAATGAGAAATCTCATTTCCCTCTTATACAACATCTCTTTTTGACTGCTCTTCAACTGTATCCACCCTGCTCAAGGAGGAGGAACTTTCACTTTGAACGCCACAATGTTCTAGTCACTTGTCAATAGACTAACAATAAGGTTAAAATGCTTTGTAACTGAGCAATATGTATTCATTGTTGCTAAGATCAAGCTCACTGTTAGATAATAGCTAACAAGTTTCAGGTTATGCCAGTAACGTATTATAATTCATCCACAACCAAGGCAATAGTCGAGTCTTTAGCAAACACTACTTCAGGTAAAACTAGAGCACAACTATTTTGTCCCATTCCTTCCACTAAACAATGAGCAGTCAACAATCCGGTCACTCGAAGCGCTAACGACCATTTTAATGTTCCGAACGTGGATATCG
>JACMIJ010001782.1:0-11257 GCA_014805365.1 Koerneria luziae
TAACTGTACTTTCTAACATGCTGAACTTATTCTTATTAATCATTATTAACAATTACTAATACATTTTACATTCAATTTTAATATCACCTTTTGTAAGCTTTAATTGCAATGCTATGTGAATGTACCTGTACCGGATGCGGTTACTTTGGGATCTCGGTTATTGCTCCTACCAGGGCTTGGTTCCGAGGCCGGAAGTGCATTCGATGGTTTCGATTTCGTCTCCCCACTTTGACCGGTCTGAATCAGCGAGGACTACTACTGTAGACATACAGATATACAGACACTATTGATAGATACAGTTGCAGATAGATAGGTACTAGGCAAAGATAAAGTTTCTGCCGTAATCAGAGGGGTTCCTCGACGAGCGTTCCTGATGTGCCAGGATAGGTACTAGATACTGCAGATATTGTTAGCGATGTATTATAATAACACATATTCATGCAAAGTTAGTGAAACTTCCACCGGTCTCAAATTTACAAATTTCTTTGTCAGTGCAAGTGGAACCTTTGTTGGCATACGCAAATTAGATACAGTAGATGGAATCAACATCTTGTGAACTACTACTACACACATGGATTGGCATTAGAAGTAGAACACAATGTATGCCAAACAGCAGGTGAGAAGTGGCTGACTTATTGTTCTAGAACTTTGGTAACTACTTGTGTTGAAAATTGAGCTTTTAACCCGTTATCAGAGTTCAGAGCAATATCAAATAGCATCAGAGTTGTAGGAAAGAGTTCGAACCCCAGTCTTCTTGCCGGTGTCTTTTGCCGTGCAGAGGAACAGAAGGACCGGAATAAGGAGAAGCGAAATGAAAGCGCTGAAAAGGAAACGCGAAATAACAGCTCATTCGAAGCATAGACCACAATTGTCGACCACTTGCACGTGTCGTATAAGCGACGCGTTTGATACGAAAGTAATCGTGCTAGGTAGTGTTTAATCGTGTTAGTTACTACCACCATGTTCCACGAATTTAGCTATATGCATATGAGATGCATTGTATTCAATGTGAAGCACAATACAAGTATGTGTGCACTCCATTTGTCCATTTTTGCTGATACTGAATAAAGCCATGTCTAATTATAAGCTTATGCGGCATGGAACGGACTAATTGTAAGATTTTGGATAATCTTGCTCAGTTTAATAGAGATGATGAAGAAAGCTTGGTCAATATCCTCTTCATTAGTAGACCCGAATACCGAATATGAAGCGTGCGTATGCACAGCACGCTGACAATGAGATTGTGAAACTTCTGTCGGTCCCAATTTTGCATATTCCTTTGCCTTTTGTTGTCATGTGCAAATTAGGTACATACTGTAAGCCTATGGAAGCAACAAACTGTGTAAACTGTATTGGATTCACTGCATTGGCTGAGAATTGATAAACTGTTGTAACATTTGTTCGCAATGAAATGTTCAATCGCGTGCTCACAAAATGTGCTTGACTGTGAGCGCGAACATGGTTGTTGCAATCGGAAGAGCTTATTTTGCCTTTTCGTGAGTCTTATAATAAACTGTAACAAGCTGTAACAAGCTGTAACAAGCTGTAACAAGCTGTGACAAGCAAGTACCTGAAGTAGGAGCTGAGTATCACGCATGCGATTCCAGACGACATTGCGTTCTTTTTTCGACTAGCCACCCGCACAAAGCGAAAACTATGAAATGCAAGCACCGGTGGTTACTGAGACAAGTTCATGATAGGTGAGGCATAACACTGCAGTTGAGTGGTACTTATATGTCACATTGTTGTCGGGAATCTAGTCATTCAGAAAATATGTGTCTCCTCATAGCCTAATTTGCACATAACAACAAAGATTTCACTCGTAGTAACAGTGGATCTGAGACCGGTGGACTTTCCACTGTAAATCATCTCATTGTTAGCGTGATGCGTCCTTTAGAACAAGAATTCAAGGCAATGTATGTTTCTACAAAGATATTGTTTCTTGCTGTTTTATGTTCGCTCCCAAAAATTGCTTACCCCACGACAGTGAGATAACAAAAATGAGCAGAATTAACAATACGTTTCTGTTATTCATCGGTCTTCTTTGACAACGATGATTCATATCACATTTCTTTTTGTCGTCACAACATGTTGATACGCACAATATCTTACTTCCTTTGCCTTGCAGTGCCTAATTTGCCTACAATAACACAACTTCATTTGCACTAATTGTAAGAAAGGTACATATATGCAAAATAACAAAAGGTACAAAATTTTTTGGACGAAGTTTCACTTTCTTAACGTATTCGGTCTACGGCACGATCGTTGGGCTAATGTTACTACTTAATTTGCATAGGGTAAAGTGAAAATAAATTATCTTAAAATGGGAATAAATTTCACTTTCAAATAGCCGATAGGGAAAAACGCATACTCCGGTGAAAAACATTTGCATACCGGTCGCATTAGATCGCGCAGTTGCATCAGATCTAGTACGAGCGGTATGTCGCCGTTGGCAAATAAATAGTCGCATACAACTCGCATGCCGTCCGTATGCGAAGGCAACAGCAACGTACAAACGGCATCTAATCGTATGGCGTTCGTACACGAACGGTATGCGACTGCACACGGACGGTATATTTGCGAATGTAGCTGGTATGCAAACGGCATGCAAATGCAGAATGCGAACGGTATGCAAAACTCTGTGCAAAACATTTGCATACCGTTCGCATACGAACTACATCCGCGTTTGTGTGCGACTGTGTGCAGTCGCGTACCGTTCGTGTACGAACAATTCTATGCCGTTTGTATGCGACTGTTGACTTCGTATATGGACGGCATGCGAGTCGGATGCGACGGTTGTTTTGTCAACGGCTACATGCAGCTCGTACTAGATCTAGTGCAACTGCGCAATATAATGCGAGTGGTACGCAAATGTTTTTTACGGAGTCGGATGAAGTCGGATGATTGTTCATCCGCGAATATCATTAATAAGCAATATTAGAGAGTATGGTAATATAAAGAAGGAAGAGGAGGACGAGGAAGGATTGTAAGCGCAGCTTATTCTCTCGAATAGTGCTTATGAATGACATCCGTGTATGAGAAATCATCCGAACGGATGAAATGAAAAATAAAAACTCTCGCGCATTATCCTAACATCCGTTCTGCCAAAACCAATATTTACGCGATTGTTTTTTCCACAACTCTCTTATTGTTAGTGCGCGGGCTGACTCTACCGACCGATGATGCTCTTTTGATGCACCGTAATCTTGAGGTTGTGCTCGGCCGAAATTCTTTACTAAAATTATTTTTTAGTGTTTTACTAGCGTTTTATGAATATATAATGTTTTTATCATCATAGAATGGTAGTTGCGCCTGATTTCTAAGGATTTGCCGTGATTTCCTCTCCCCCTGACCGGTTTTTGCGAGTTTGAGGGAGCGGCAGTTTTGGCTCGTTCTGTCTTTGCATGCCCGATCATATGTATGTATTTTCAGTAATTCGGTGGGCAAAATGGAGCCCGAGATGTTCGAGCATCTGGTTCCGGAGGACATTGAAGATCCGCTGATACCAGATGCCACCCACGTGACGAATGGGTACGAGCAAGTTGAACATGAGGTTGGTCCCTTTTTTCCTTTTATGTTTTATTGCCCCCTTATTTTCTTTTCCTGTTTTCTCAATGAAACAAGCTCACTATTTCTTTTTGAATGTTGTTTGAAGTTGTTAAAAACTAGCTGTAGTGTACTTGTTGCTAGAATTTTTTGATTAGCTACCTTCCAAGGAAGGATTATTTATAATTTTATTCTGTTTGAGGTGAAAGTTATCAAAATGTTATTTTTCTCAGATTCTGGAGGAAGATGATGGTCTGCATGAACAAGTGGACTACGTCTACGAGACGTACGATGACGCACTCTGGCCAGAAGAAGGCGTCGAGGAAGGGGAACCGCTTGGAGGTGAGCAAATTGTTGTTTTTCTGTGTTTTGTTCAGTTGAAATAACATTGCATTGGTGAAAAAACAATGTCATGACTGTGTATTTCATGTCGGTCTATCTTTAGGTAAATATAATGCACCTAACAATAAGCTCCTTTTTCGCGCATTTAAAAAGTGGCGTTTTGTGAATTTCATTAATATTAGCGTGATTTTAATGTGGACTGGATAACATGCGTGTATTTGTCGGATTGTGCGCATATTAGAAATGGAGCATACTTTTTAATAATAATATATGTATCTTCAAGTTTGTTGATTATAAGGCAACCACACTTATTGAAGACATCCAAATGCAACTGTGGTTCCCGGTTATCCTGAATTAGAGCATTTGTAACTAATCATAACATGCTGTTCCATACCGAAGTTTGTTTTCAGCTATCGAAGAGATTTCGCAGACTCTCGACGGTGAACATTATTTCTACACCGAAGACGGCGAGCAGTACGTTTTGGCTATTCTTGTTCTTGTTGTTATTCATGTGAAACTTTTTCAATGCCATTTCCAAGCATTACGACATTACTTTGGAATGTAGAATTTTACCACAAAGATGCTTTGTGCTATTGAGAGCTTCGTGTTTTTCAATCTCGTGCTATAATATTTTTGTAAATCTTAATTGCTATGTTTTCGTTTAAAATCTGAATAAGCTGTTCTAATTTTATGTATGTGTTTTGTAAAATGTATAATATTTTAACTTACAGAGTATTGGTCGAGTACGATGAGGTGGAGACGGAAGCCGTTCCCCACAACGGTGATCGAACATACCGTACACCATCGACGTCCTCCTCCCAGTGTTTCTACGTTCCATCAAATCAAAAGTTTGTTATTTTGTTCAATATCTTTATATTATATTATTCATCGAGATGTCCGTTATTGAAAACATTATGGCAAGTGGATCAGAAGGACTCCTTGTTATGCAACCGTATGTTCCCTATAGGCACACCGTTTCTGACCCCGTAATGAAGATTTAGAAACAAAGTTTGTCGGTGCATGCTTATAATGTTTATGAGTTTGTGTTACATACATGGTTACACAATGTAGTAACTCCCTCTGCTGATGATTCATTTTTGTTCTTGTGCTAATAATGAGAACTCTGTACACGTTACGCCGCGGTAATAATGTTTCAAGACCGTGCCTTATGAAACCATTAGAAAACATTCGTTGATTTTCGAAGCAATGTTTAATTTTTCAATACTTTCAGCAGGCGTATAGCGACAATCGAAGAGTGCCAAGTTTGTGGAGTGGTCCTCAAGCATCCCTCCAAGATACGGGTACGTTGCTTTACAAATTTATGTTTGGTTTTGCATTAAGCTGAAACTACAATGTTTTGTCTCTTTTTTTGTTGTTGTAGTTTTTTGTCTCCATTGTCCTACGTGCTTGGTGTTGGATTGTGCGTTAGATTGTGCTCATAAAAGCTGTTATTAGCGTTTGCTGTAACAAGTTAGAAGGTTATGTTAAGTTGTACAAGTATTAAGTAAGAAAATTATATTAAGTTGTATGTTTTGTTTACAAATATTGATCCATTTAACTGGTTGTGAACAATGTTCTATGTTGGCTCATGTCAGGCGCATATGCGGACGCACACCGGAGAGAAGCCGTTCGTGTGCTCGATCTGTGGACAGTCCTTCACACAGAGGACACCGATGAGGACTCACGAGAAACGGTTCGTTTTTTTTTGTTTACAAAAATATGTATTATTAGTTTTATTTTTAAGGTTAAAGTTTATAAATCTTCTACTCTTGTATGAGTTGTCCTTATCGGGGTTCCCGAGTTGATGACATGGATGAAGTGTGGGTATTCCTGAAAGTTGCTGCAGTAAATTGTTACCGGTGATGCCAGACTTTTTTTTGTTTGTGGAAAGATCGTAGGTGTCACTGTTATGCATAGGGGTTGCCTGCGGGGGGTTATGGTTGTTACATTTTTGTTAGTATGCTGTGGATGTGTCTTTCGTCCTGACTAGCAATGTAGTAGAGTGGTTCGATTGCGAGATTAGCATGATGATGTCGCGGGTTCATAACCCGCGACATGCAGAAGTGCCGATATGCGATACGCTGGCCAACACTGCATTGTTGGTCGGCCACAAAAATATCGAAAAGAATAAACGAGTAGGACAGATAACCATGATATCTGACTATGGATATTGTGGACAGATTCCCTACTACAAGTGTGTTTCGTAGGGATTACTATTGCCTCCGTGTTGGCGTACTGTTACTAAGGCCGGGTTTTTTTCTGCGTTTGTATTATCATAATTTTGTCATGGATTGCTCTAGGCTTCAAGATTTTCGAGCTGTAGAGTAAAATTTGATCAAACTGTTGAGAAGGTGTACGGCTTTGTTGCTATATTAGTCCATTCATGAAATGCTGTTCATTAGTAGTGCGTGGTGTGGAATGCAAAGCTGTAGTAGCAGAGTAGTAGAAGGTTGGAGGTCATAAAATGGTGCTTTGGTGTTGACGTTCATAACTTTCAATGAATGTTCTCTTTTACAGACATTTGAACGCGTACGATTTCGAGTGCCGGCACTGCGGAAAACGCTTCGTGTCGAATGCGCTGCGGAATGCACACGAATTGCGACACTCGGGAGTGGTAAGCAACTTCTTGCAGTAAATGTGCATATGATGTGGACTTCACCACACTGGAACTTCCACCGGTCTCTATATTGCGTACTCGTTTGTCATAATGACCGGCAGAAGTTGCGCATGTATTAGCTATCATATAGTTACTATTATTTCATGCATGTACTATTCCTAGTCACAGAAATTTCTCTCACTGAGAAATAGCAGGTGGGTAGATATGACCATCGTTTTTTTTTGCTCCGATGTTTTAATTCCATCCCTTTCATTGTGAAAAATGTATAATAAAGAAGACATAGTTATAGGTAAATTAAGTAATTAAACATAACAATAAAACTGTGTGATAGAAATCAGGTAGGGTGTAGGATTCGTGCTTCTTTCTTGCAGATATGATAACAAACGTTTGTTGCAGAAACGTCGCGGCCCGCCCCGACCATATCTGAAACCGAACAAGCGACGAATATTCCATCCCGAGATGATCGCGAGAGCCGAACATCACGCTGAACAGGCGATGCGACATCAGGTCGGTTTTATAACTTGGTTAATTTGGTAATTAAGTATATTAAGTACTACCTAATTGTATCCCACGTTTTGTGGATTTTAGGTTGCTGTAGAGTCATATTGTGTCTGTTGGGTGATTTGAGTGATTTTGTTCCCCTTTGGATAGGGACGATCCCGTAAGCGCACAAGCTCATGCATCTGTCGGTAAGCAACCAATCGACACCAGTTCTTGTATTTTGTCCGAACTAGGCACAACTTGAGACTTATGCTGAAATACAGTTACTATTTAGTTTAAGGTTCAAGTAATTTTTTGTGTGCAAGTCATTTTGTGCGCTTATGGGATCGTCTGTTTGGATAGGATGCCAATAATACACGTTTTCCCCGAAGCTTTTGATCATTATAACTTGGTAATGGAATGTCCTCGTTGAATACCGTATACTTGTAGCTGCCACCCGAGATGGTGATTCGCTCGAGTATGATCATCCCGGCAACGACACCCGAACAGGACGCGGCTGCCAGCAAACGGTACTGTATCGGGTGGATTACCGCCCTTCCGCGAAGTTGGCATCCACTTCTACTCGTATCATTCCTTTGAGCCTGGTTCATACAAAGACAGGATACGTTACTGTTTTCGGAATGCTTTTGTAACACCTACAAAATGATTATATGGATCGGGGTGTGTTGCCTTTGCCCTTTGTTGATCTATGCTCTTTACCCTGATCTTTGCCCTCAGACTGGTTACTTTCAGATTGGACGAGGTGATCGACGCCGTGGCGGCCGGTCGTCCTGTGACACAACCGCGGAAGCTGACCCGGAGGGCGCCTCCACTCATCGCCCAATGTCAACTGTGCGGGATCGTACTCAAACATCCCTCCAAGATACAGGTTTGGCTTTTTGTATATATATTAAAATATTATTATTTATTCTTATCAAAGTAACGTAATATTACTTAAATATTACTATTTTTTCTGTAATCTGAACATACATAGACAACAACGTTATTGATACCTTGTCTTGGGATACCTTAGCATTGGAAGCACCCCGTTTGTGGGCCTAAGTTTTCTATAGGCCTTCCGTTTCTAGCGTTTTCAACTGGTGCATCACCACAATATAGACGCGTGACACGTGGATCTATGATCTGGATTGCATTACATGAACACTCTAGGTGTGCTTGTATGAACCAATTGCAGGCGCACATGCGGAGTCACACGGGCGAGCGACCCTTCCGATGTCCGGTGAAGGATTGCGGAATGGGATTGAGCACGAGTGGCGCACTTCGAGTGCACATCAGGAGGAAGCACACTGCGGGTAATACTTTGTGTGCAATCTTACTTTTGTAAAACTTAGCAAGTATAAGTGTATTTGTAGCGTTTTTATGTGTCTAAACACGTGTTACTGTTATTTCACCCCAATGGGAAATACACAGCTTCATCCTACTGTGACGATTTATCAACGCAACATTTCTTATTATATGCTTCTCGCAAGCTTTTGGACGAATTGGATACAGTTGGTTTAAGCTGTATCTCGTGTACCGAAGATCATATAATCTGATTTATTCATTTTTTTAAATGTTAATTTGTAATTTATGCATATTCATATTTCGCTTCATTCAACAGTTCCTGTGTTGCAGGCGAACGCGAGTATCCGTGTACCTGGGAGTGCGGACGACGATTCGTCTCCATCAGTGCGCGGAACGAACACGAGAGGATCGTGCACGCCGGAGAGAAACGGTTCGTCAGACTCAGCTTGACCAAATCAACTTGGTTTCGTTTCTTAAAACTTGTTTATGGCCCTTATTCTTCTAACAATGAGTAATATTTTTGACATTCGAATGGCAGTGGGTTTGTTGTTTCTACAAATAGGTGCATACGTCGACGTGTTACCTCTTTATTTTTCAAAAACGGGGTGATTCTCTAGTGCAAGATGTCAGAAACGGGGTGCCTATTGAAAATTTAGGTTCATAAACGGGGTGCTTCTAATGTTAAGGCATGACAGAACGGAGTGCCCCGACGTTATTAATAGCGTTGTTGTCAATGTATGGATAGGTGTAGTGAGTTATTGTAATTGGTGAGGTGCGAATGCCTTGTAAGCTTAAATTGAAGAATGAACCTTGCGACTTGGTTAACGATCCTTGTAGGTGTGTGGGGATGAGTAAGTTCTGGTACGGAGTATCGTGTAAATGAGAACGCAAGACTACTTACAATCAATAGTCTTTGTCTAATGCTAAGGAAGAGTATCGAAACTTTCGCTTTTCTAATTCTTTCTTGTAGGTACTCGTGTACGGCCCCCGGTTGCTTTCGGATGTTCAGCCGTCGATACTATCTCATCCTGCACCGGAACAAAGAACATCCGGAATTGTGCGCATACGAGCAGTTTGTAAGTTTTATTCACAATGTACTGTAATATTATGATATTATAACATAATGTTTGTAATTAATGGAGTAGTGGTAACGTAATTGTAAGGGTTTAAGTTGTTGTTGGTCATTTTTCCTGGGAGCTTTGTGCAACGCCGTAGTTAGTTAGCTTAAGTTCCAGGGGAGCAACGTTTTAATTCGTCGCCTTAGCTGTATGTCTGTAAGTCTGATTCCTTGCTATTCGATTTCCCAGAGTTCATTTGTTTTGTGAACTGCAGATGTTTGATACAGTTAACATTATTACTTACTTTCAATGGCTACGATTGTTACAGGATCAAACATCGCCCGTCTATCTCGATTCACTGGTGGGTGATATCGAGGAGGAGCAAGTGGTGAGCTATTTGTGGTATCTTGATTTGGGTACTGTAACACGTTAGATAGTAGGTTTTTTAACTTAATCGCTTGCTGAAATGTTGATATACAAATTGAATCTTATAAATATATCTATCGGAATTCTACTTGTTCAAGTTATGTGTGTTCTGTCATATTACTGTAGCTGTTATTGCTGTATGACTACAACATAGATGTATCTTTTTAAGTACTGATTGCAGCATTATACGGTAATGTAAGTTAGTTTTAGTTGTGCTTACAATAATATAGTCATAGTTTATGGTATTATAACTTTCTGGCAAAATATTGTTGTATTAGTGCCGCTGCTTCAGATTGAAGAGGAGACGGATGGACACATTATGGAGGAGGCGTACGGTGAATTCGAACAAGTCGAAGAGGAAGTCATTTCCGATGAGGTTCGTGCCTTATTAGCACACCACCGCTTCCACGAAGCCGGATCCCATGGGAGCGCACTTTTGCCCCACCTTTTTAGCACATAAAGCACATTTTACCCCGCATATTTGAACATTTTCTACATTGTTACATGCTTTACCCCTCCTTCACATACGCAAATTACTACTTTACCCCTCCTCTGGAAAAGTCGGCTCCAATGGAAGCATAGCTATGCTTATTAGTTCTGAAGGGCAATGCTCCATCCCCCAAGTGATTACTTATTACAAGCCTATATCGGGCTTTTTGGAATGTGCCTTTACTAAGCCTAACAATAAGCCTAAGCCTGAAATAAGTGAAAAATGGTTCAAGTAATTCCACACCTACTTTGTTAGAGCATTGCTCAATCATCTTTTTTTCAGTTCTACCAAGAAGAACAGGACGATCTGGCGGATATTCCCATTCTCAAGCAGGAGTTGCCATGGAAAGGGGAGGAGATGTACGCCGGTAACAGCCAGATGGACACCATTCCGAATGGAATTGTGCAGGGTGTCCGGTAGTGGGCGGATACGGTATACGGTGACAAGCAGGCCGCTGGGTTACGGTACTTGGTGACGCGCTTTTGGTGTATACGCAATACGGTAGCGCTAAAACTTTGTTCTCCAAAACCGTCTAGCCAATATAAAATATTTTTATGGTAAAACTTTTTCTTGTACTGCTGGAAGTGCTGCTTGTCAATGTATGAGTATCGAGCGTGTTGATTTACTTGTTGATTTACGAGTTTGTTGCCCATTTGCTTTGAGTTTTTTTGTTGCTAGAATTTGCTTTTCAGGCGCGTTTTAACAAGTCAGAAGTTTCGTTACATGTTCCTTTATTTCTGTTGAAACGACACGGGTTTAGTTTAAGTGGACTAATTTTTGTGTTTTGTTTTACAAAATAGATCTGCAAGCTTACTTTGTTATTTATGAAGGTATTGTATGCTAAGTGCCTTTAGCTTTTTCTTTAAAAAAACTGTTGCTTGCTATTTTTCGGGTTACTTCTTTTGTTGAAGTTCCAATCTGTCTGCTTTATCGTGAAATAGGGTTCTTTTGCAATCTGATAGTGCTTCCTTTTTTCTCTGTTACTTCTTCCTG
>JACMIJ010001783.1:0-11251 GCA_014805365.1 Koerneria luziae
AGGCATTCTTTGAGTGAAAAGAAATTTAGGCACTTAAAAGTGCGATTTAGGCGGCGGAAGCCATGTCGGTTTGAGCAGCTAAATATAACAACAAGTATTTATGGTGTACAATTCTCGATTTTCTGCTCTATGTCAGTCAAAACATATTGTGCGTGAATCATGCGTTCAGTGCATGGAAGCACAGCGCTTGTTGCTTTCGCCGGTTTACTGTTTTTAATTAACATTCTGCTCAAAAAATGATCTGGCGGTAGAGGTTTTGGTAGCTTGAAATGCTTTGTATGATGAATAGAAAATTCATGTGTTTTATGGGGACTGGCCATATGATATCCACAATGTGACCAATGATAGCTATTTCAATATCCTATGAAATGATTCTATGGAAATTTGAACCTCCTGGGGTGTTTCCAATACAAAATTTTCAACATCCTTTACGTTAGTCACACGTCAAGAATATGTCTAGGACTGACTTTGTGGCAACGCAACCGTTGACGAAGAATCGCAGAAGGAACTCGCAGTCATCGTGTCCGAAAGGCACGACGATGTACGGGCCGGTGTTTAGGTGCACGCGCAACGTCAGCTGAACAGAACAGTTTGCTCGTGAGCTACAAATCATACAGTTAGCTTATGAGCATAACGGTTACTGAATTCGTACAGGTTACAGTGAATGTACTCCCAAGGTTACAGTAGAGGAACTCTACATGGTACATTGAAGTGACCACAAAGGTTACTGTGTAGTCACTCCACAGATTACAGGTTACTGTGTAGTCACTCCACAGATCCAAAGAGTGACAACGATTATAATGAAATAACTGTTTGCCCAATTGTTCCACTGTGTTCCATTATTTACACATGTATCATGTGGAGTGAAGGCGCAGCCAAGAATAAGAACCGCCTGGATAAGAACCAGACAAATTCCTGACTTGTGACTAACCTACAGGATGTTGAAAATTTTGAACTGGAAACACTCCAGGATGTCCAGATTTCCATAGGAACATTTCTCAGGATGTTGAAATAACTGTGATTGGTCACAGTATGGCTATTGTATGCTCACAGAAGAAGTCTATCTACACAGTAACACAAAACAGCTCATTATAGGAGACTGGAAACCGTCATTTCATTCGTACAAAATGTGTTTATAGCGAGTGTTTTATTGAACCGACACTTTTGTGTTTAGGGAATTCACATAAGCAAATTACTCGGAAAACTAACGGTTTACCTTTAAAACATTATTTTACATTATACAAAAGCAAGGTAATACTTTTAGGGCCGAAAACCTTGCTCGGTAGATTTGTGACTATGAATCACGAGCATCGACGCCAATGGTCTGATGGATATTTTGAAGAAGAAAATGAATATTTTTTCGAACGAGTACCAAGGTATATTTCACTATTTATTTTCGAAACATGTAGGATATGGCTTGTATGGTTAAAATTGTGATTCGTTAGTGCTAACAGCAGGCGAAAACAAAAAAATAATTGCGCGTCGCTCTGGATAATACATTTACATATTACATTGCGCCAATTGCCAAAATAGCTTGCTTAGACACTTGAAAATATTAATGTGTCACATGAGTGTTGTTCGCAATTTGTTCCGCTAAAAACGAGTCTATCATTCTCGAATATGATCAACCAGAACCGAGAAGGTGATGTTAAGTTTATTCGGCATATTTCATTTAAAACAACGAACTTGAAATATTCATGACATTGCATTTGCTCTACGATATCCCCCTTGATGTAAGTTGTGTGAAATTCTGTCTTGTGCTACCTGAGGCATCTAACCGTCAGATAGTTTCGTGCATTTCGACTGTTGTTCATAGAACAGTCACTAGAGTCATAGATGACTCAAGTGATGCTTTTATGTCATTCGCAAGGTATTCTCCATATTGCGTGCACAGTATTCTGCGACCACACGTTGAGTGTCGGGTTTAGCCCCCAATATGTCATTATCGTGTGCGCGGAGATCGAGGGCATTCTGCTCGCTCTCTCCTGCTCTCCCAGCCACCGTCTTCTACACCGAGCCGAAAGTCTTCTTTGACTGTTTCCTGGTCAAGGGAGTATTAATCCTGCTCTATCTCGACTGCATTGCGATTCCACCACCACAAATGAGAGCCGCCTCTTCGAGAGTAGCCAAGGAGGCTGGAAACCATATCATGAGATCGGCATCCGATGATAGAAGCCGTTGGTGTGGCTCCATCATGTAACACCAAATAGCGGATGGTGGGAGGATACGTCTACCAAGGGACACCCGTGGATCTACCATTTCGCCCGCAGCACGTTAGAAAACGTCGATACGGCAATAAATAAATAAATGTCTTGAGCGACACATAATACTTATATTTTTGCTGTTTGTTGCAACACTGCTGCAAGCAGCCCCCTGATACTGGTCCTTTAGGTACTTCGATCCAATATATGACTTCTACGCTACGGGAAAGCTACATGTTCCGAAAGACTTATGTTTCGACAAATTCATGGCAGAATTGAGGTCTAAGATTCATCAGATTTAGGGATGCAGTGGGATAGTATTATGCACATTTTTTTTCATTATGATGGTATTCAAATTTGCTGACTTATGACTGTTGACTATTGTCCAGAAAACGAGCAATTCTTTTGCTTAAACGAGTAATTTTTCCTAAGAGCATTTGCTTTCTTGAATTCTAAGATTGATTATTAGCTTATAGATATTATATAGAAAATTAATAATAATGGAACTTTAAAAACTTTTGAAAACCGATTTGTAATATCTAGTTTGTGACCACATGATCAAGCAAATATCTAAAAACGACGTGACAATTATGTATAATGAAAGTGATGTTTAGGTTTTGGGCTGTGAGTAAATCGAGAATGGACGAATGTTGTTCGCCTTTCACGCAATATTATGTATCAATAAGCCCAACTAGGCAGGTACACTCTTCGTTGTATGGAAATTTTTGAATTATGTTGAAAAAGAAAAAAAAACCCAGTACGAAGAACAATAAAGTGATTTTGGATTATTCAGTAAGTAATTGAGCATTTGTGGCAGAATATTATTACTTAACAACCCCGTTTTTTTGCAGGAAAAAGACTATTTCGTGGGAGTGAGGTGCGCAAATCTGAGAAGGCGGCTATGGCTGGTTCTTGAAGGGCATTCAACTGGCAATTGGTGGAAGGTATATTAATCATAGGCAACGTGCAATGTATAGACAAATACGGTGCGATATTATTTCGTGTTCAAATAAGCAAATTTCTGACAACAACATGCATGCAAGGCTTGGTGTTTTTGAGTGACTCGAATAATTGTGTGTACTGGATGTGCCTACTACTATTCGAATCCTATTACTTGCCTCAGGTGCCAAAAGCAGGCCAGCTATCTATAGATATCTATAGGTATATGGCCGACTACTTTAGTACTGCAGTTTACGATTATTATGTACACCACCATGTATCCGTGAAATTGATTGGCAGCATACTTTCTGATTTTTTGCTATTCATGAATTTGCCATGCCCACTGTTGTGTCTCGAAACTGTGTAGTGCCTTCTAATATTATTCACGACTGCACTTACACTAGCATGACAACGAGAGTAACAAATATGATCGGACTGTAACAGGAATTTAAATGATCAGTACATACCGTATTTACTTTACAGTGAACTTTGCAAATATATCTAATGGGTTTACTTTAGGCCTTCGAAGTTACTTCTACGTCATTTGTTGTTCTTTCGGTTGCTGCTCTAATATTGGGATCGATTCCAGAATTCCAAGTTCAGCAGACTCCCGAAGACGGCACCCTTATTTATGCGTCAGTTCATATGATATTTGAGTAGCATACATTCTACAAAACGTGATTTTGATCCCTACAGTCAAACATTAATTTTTATCAGACTATGTTTTAGTTAGGATTTAGACTTCATTTTGGCGTACATGAAAACCAAGCCCACTTAACAATAAGTTAAAAACCACAGTATCAAAACAGCGCAATTCATTTGTATTTTTCATTCTGGCCAGCTTCCTAGTAGCGCGATAAGATTTTTTTCCTTTATTTTTTTCCTCTCTTTAAAAAACAGAATCCTGATGTTTCTCAATGCCTAACTGAGACCAAAAAAAGGTTTCTTATATGTCATTAGCATACCTGACTCTGTTCTGTACAAGTAGTCACTGTATATTCATATCTTATTGTTAGGTTTCTTTCCAATTACACATTTTGCTAAAGTATTCAATTGCTTCGCAACTCCACGCCGATTCCCAGGTTTGTGAACCTGCTATGAACTGTGAAAAATTCGAATACGAAAATAATAACACGCCGTGTTATAGAACAGCGACATATCCAACATATCCAAATGGGGATGGTCGTACAGTTGAAACGAAAGTTGTTCACCGGGAGCAAGATGGAACTTCGGTAAGAAAACGATAAGAAGCCTGGCATTAAGATGTCTAACAAGTACCTGGCATGTTGTCTTTTTCGAAATAGAAATACGTACATGGAATAACGTGTGCAGCACTGAGCAATGCTCATTTTCTAAGTCCGCCCACAAAATTTGTACATAATTGGCTGAGGACATATTTTGTAATGTTTCAGGTGGAATTGGTCGAGCATCCAATATTCAATTGGGTTGAAAATATGTGTGTTATTTACTTTTCGATGGAATACTTCTTACGATTTGTGGTATGTGTGTGGTCGTATTTAGAGCCTGCCAGAACGTATTATTGGGTGGATAGATGCCCACAGCGTTTCATGGTCGCTGGTCTATTGTACCCCACTTGTGTACCAATGAGTGTGAAGGCAGAACAAATGAATATGCAAATTTTAGACCAGCTGTCTCTGAATAGTTTCAAAACGATTTGTGTCAAAACTACCCACAATCTTCATACGGTTTTATGTTTGCCTATGTGAACGTCTTACAATTAGCTATTAAGTAGGTACATAAGTCTCGGGCCTCGCTCGCTCTTTTGTATCTCCCAACATAGGATATCAACCAATCAAAGAAACCTTGGAACAACAAATAGTATTGACATACATGCTTCTAGCAGTAACACAATCTGTTCATTCATTTAAGCTTAACAACGAGACAAAAATTTAAAAAAAATAATAAAACAAAATCAGCGAACAGGATATTCAGACATTTGAAAAAAATTAGCCTATGTATGCACCAAATTAAAATAATCCATAACATATCCTATTTCTGATATTCATTTTAGTCAAAACCCGTTTTTTTTCAGAAACTGGGTAATAAAATACGGACAACATAGAGCACAAAGTACGATCGAATATCGAATAACAACAGCTCATGGAACACCCATTAAGATTTGATTTCAGGTTGCACCACGTAAAATATCATTTGTTCGTCAAATGTTAAATATCATTGATTTGCTTTCAATTGCTCCGTTTTATTGCGAAATGATATTGTTATTGGTAAGTACAAAAAAATAATAATAAAAAAATTATTATTATTTAAAATTAAGAAACCCTTGAATGTTCTGGTAATTAAAATTAAGTACAGGTGAGATTATATAATATTTATTCAACGATTCAACGCGTGCCTGCCGGGTTCGTTGATTCCGTAAGAAAACTGATTCCAAAGAAGGGTTCGCCGTTCGACATCCGCAACTACCGACCGATTGCTCTTCTGAAGTTCACCTACATATGTACATGACATTCGCGTCGGTACTCGGGCGGCGGATGGAGATCGCCCTGGATTCCAACCAACCCCTGAACAGACGGGCTTCCGAAAGGGCTTTTCTACCTCTCATCACATGCACGCAGTGCAGGTGTTTGTCGTCAAAATCTGCTGAATATCAGTTCTCTCTACGTGGTGTTTATCGACTTCTAGAAAGCTGTCGACACACTGTTCGAGGCCCTTAATTGTCATGGAATATGAACGACTATCAGCATCCAGCACATCTACGCCACGTCCCAGGTGGGCATCCGCTTCGGCTCAACCATGGTGCTCATCACGACCGGGAGAAGTGTCAGGCAAGGCGATTGTCTGTCAACGGCATTCTATGCCGCAGTGCTGGAGGAGGTCTTCCGTAGCCTCGACTGGTCCAACAAAGGTGTGAACGTCAATTGTGTCCGTCTAAATAACCTGCGATACACCGACGAAATCGTCCTGATCGCCCACTCGCCTACGGAGGCCTTCAGGATAATGAACGAAATCGAGCAGGCCAGTCACCGGTCTTACCATCAACCGTCAAAAAACCGTTGTAGTGAAGAACCACACATGGTGCCCGATCCTCCTCCTCACCGGCTCCCTCACGAGAGCCGCGCCGAGGGTCGACCCTCTGGCCACCTTCTGGTCAAGTGAGTCTCCATCCTGCATTATCTCGACTGCACACCACCACGACACAGGAGAGTCGTGAGGGTAGCCAAAGAAAGAAAACCATTGCATTAGGTCGGCATCCGATGGTAGAAGCCGTTGGTGTCTCTCCATTATGTAACACCGAATAGTGAATGGTGGGAGGATACGACTACCAAAGGACATCCGAAGGAACTCGTGGATCTACCATTTCGCCCGTAGCACGTCAGGAGACGTCAATACTGCGATAAACAAATAAATACATACAGATAGGTAGTTCTTCCAGCTGACAAGAGGGTACACAGAATTGAGTAGTATCTCTGGTGTAAAAAGGCTGTAGCTTTGGCACCAAAAAGGCTGCGTCTTAAGTAGCAGCCTTTGCTACATCCTTTCTAGGGTAAAAGCTACAGCACTTCTAGTGCAAAAGCTGCAGCCTTTTTGTATGTATAGCTCCACCACGGGATGTACAGGGTGGCGGTAGGGGGATTCCTCCAGGGTCGGAGGAGTACCCCGAGGAGACGGAGGAAGTACTCCGTACCCCAGTTTCAAAAATCTATAACCAACTATCACGCAGTAATGTGCTTCATCAATGACTTCTATTGTTTCTGCGACATAGACCACCCGGATTTGGTAGAAGGTAAAAGCTACAGCTTTTTAGTGCCAACGCTACAGCCTTTCATTCAAGATTTCGCAAGTGCCAAAGCTACAGCCTTTTGGTAATGAGCGGTAAAAGCTGCAGCCTTTTCATACCAGAGATCTCAGACGTTAGAATATATTATTGGCAACCTTTTAATTGTCATTTCTTTGAAAATAATAATACATGCGAGCTTAGTGCGGCATCAGTGGCGATAATGTGCGAAAGGTACGCTGGGCGTTCCTGACTGTCCGACTATTACGAGTTCTTCGTGTCATTCGAATTGCCAAGTTAGGGCGATTCTCACCTGGTAGGTTCATGTTCACATGGCTATATGAAACGCGACGCAAAAGTTTTGAAAATGTAACTGATTTTGTTGAATTTTGCTTTTCTGCACACTGCACGTTTGCTCGCGGTGCGCGGAAAAACCGGGCAGCGCGCGGTAATTTTTCGATTCCCGCTACATGCACTGTATTACTGACACTGATAACTTACATAAAGTTGCGCACTTCCGCGGAATTCCGCGGAAGTGCGCACCTTTTTGCGAAAGCGCTAGCTTCCGCTTCCGCAAATTTTTTGAACTTCCGCTTCTTCCGCATTTAAGTATTACTTTTCGGAAGCAGGATAATATTTGCAATGCGCGCACACAGGTTGAAAGGGAGAAAATAATTACCATTCCCGATGTGTTCGAAGCATGTTCTAAGACGATTTGTAAGGAAAGAACTTCCGTTACTGCTTCCGCATTTAATCTTACGCTTTCGCAGTTTGCGAACTTCAACCAGACATATTCTTGACTTGTGACTAACGTGCAGGATGTCGAAAATTTTGTACTGGAAACACTGCAGGAGGTCCAAATTTCCATAGAAACATTTCTCAGGATGTTGAGATAGCTGTGATTGGTCACAGTGTAGATATTGCATGACTTCAACCAGCCCTGTTGGGGATGTCAAAAAGAAAAGAAAAGAAAAGAAAATCACGTGTTTTGATGTCAATGCTGCAGCCTCTTCATTCAACAATCATATCAATACTTCTTACAATTAGCAAGTGCCACCATTTTGGTGCACGGTGCATCTCAACTTACAGGGCTGGCAAACTTCGCTCTAACATTGCGTAAGAGCAAGAAGCAAATGCAAATGGTTGGCATTGTGATGATGACCGTCGTAATTTTCTTCTCCACTCTCATCTACTTCCTCGAACGAGATGAAAAAAATACCAAGTTCACATCAATTCCTGCAGCATTTTGGTGGTAAGGATTTTTAAAAGTTTGTATTATATAAACGTTTTTGTCTTCGTAGGGGGATGGGAGTTAGCCATATATAATTGTTCAATAATTATATAAGTAGTATGCGCAGATAATTGTCTACAACGTTCGCTCATGTGCTTTTGATTATGAACGAGGGCTTGTATATTATTGGCTTATCTGACCACTGTCGCTATATATTCCACTTTTTAGCCGTAATCAAGTTTCTTACAACTCAGCACAGGTTCACAAGGCTGTGAAATGCGATAGATTTGCGACGGATTTGAATACTTTGGCAAATTTGGGTAATTGAAAAGAAACCTAACAATAAGATTTGAACATACAGTGACAGTCGAATGTTTGTACAGAACGGAGAAGGTATGCCAATAGTAGCTTTTTTAACGGATTAGTGTTTTCTTGGACTATTAGAGCACCATAAGTAATATTGGTGAACTTTCTAGGATACATATATTAAGGAGCGTCGTCACCATGGCTACCGTAGGCTACGGCGATCTTGTTCCTGTTACGATTGGTAAGCAATAGATACAATAGTTCTAGCAGAATTCTAGCAGAAGAAATATTTATTTTCGGCCCAACACAGCTGGACCGAATTATGCATAGTGCAACCAGAATCAGTTCACGCTGCAAAACTGTGAGCACTACAACAGTTTCAGTGCTGAACAATCATCCCTTCTTGAACAGCAACATGTTTGTTTGACCCATTATTAGCACAACAGAGAGAAACGAAAGGTTAGGCAAGTCGGTTCTGGCCTCCTGCCGAGAGCATTACTTGCACGTAAGATAAACAGTAAGTATTATGCTTGGTTTTATTGTTCTCTACACAAATCGTTGTCTCTTTCAGCGAAAATTGGCAAATGCTTGGACAAAAAAAGCTTATGGGTGTTATTTTTTCATAATCTCGATAGGACGAGCCACTAGGAGCTGCCATTATTAGAGAATATCATTGGTAATGTGGCGCATTTAGCTGGAAAGTTGGTCGGAAGCGGAGCAATCGTGTGCGGTGTTATGGTTCTTGCATTGCCAATCACTATAATGGTCAGCTTATTACATACGCTCCAAACTCCACTATGACAACTGAGCGAAAGCAGCAGGTTGCTCAAAAAAGAGCAGCCGCGCTAACACGGAAGCTGCGTTTCTAAGCTAATTTCGATCGCTTGTTTGTCTAGTGGGGTGTGGGTTGTTTGAAACAACCAATGTCACATTTATGCAAACTGTGTTGGGTGTCGTTGTTCTAACTTATTAGCATAATAAAAGTCTGCGCCAGAAATATTAAGCTGTTTATTGCTCAACAAATAAACATTTTTTTCATTACTGACAAAACGTGACAAGCTTTTTGATAATTATGGGCATATATAGTTCAAATATTGTTCCCTTAAAAGCAGTTTAAAAAAATGAAAATTCTTTACATTTATCTGTGGTATCTCATGCACATATGTATTTAGGTAAACAACTTCATGCAAGTGGTCAAATTACGAGAGGAGAAGATCATCAAGAAATATGCAGAACAACATGGCAATCCCATTTGAGAGCTTTACCTTCTCTGGCATAAAAAGGCTGCAGCTTTGGCACCAAAAAGGCTGCGTCTTAAGTAGCAGCCTTTGCTACAGCCTTTCTGTATAGCACCACAACGGGGTGTATAGGGTGGTGAGGGTAGGGGGTATTACCCCGAAGGGACGGAGGAAGTATTCCCTCCGTACCCCAGTTTCAAAAAATTTTTATAATAAAATGCCACGCAATAATGTGCATCATCAATTACTTGTATTGTTTCTGCGACATAGACCACCCAGATTTGGTAGAGAGTAAAAGCTACAGCTTTCTTAGTGCCAAAGCTACAGCCTTTCATTCAGTATTTCGCAATGGTAAAAGCTACAGCCTTTTGGTGTCGTAAGGTAAAGCTACAGCCTTTTCATACCAGAGTTTTGAAGAATTTTCGAATTGCATTTTTGCATCTTACGGTGTATTGTGGTAAATAACATATATGTATAGCATTACATTTTTGACAATACGTTAACTGTACGTAACGTTGATTAAGTGCCAAGTGATTGTGCACAAGGCGATAAGATGTGGATGAGAATAATTTGTTTAATTTAGCTCAATTTACACCAAGCACATTAAGGTGCCAGTGAATTTCGTAAGCATGCCTGATTAACTTCCTTGGTCTTCTCCTAATACACGCATAATGTTCACCGACATTGTCATTGAACTTGTGCTCTTTCATTCCATTCTTGGGTATATCTGCATAGCATATGTTTCTCACAATGTCTCCGAACTCTTTACATGTGAGGTGAGCCCATTTTGAAATTTTGGAGCATTCTCTTGCCCTGCAAGTTCGTACATATTTGCCAAAGTTATGAATCGATGTCTTCAGATTCTCATCTCCGGCAGTCCAAAGTCTACGTTGAGCGGCTAATGTACATGTGAGGGATTAAAATAAAATGCTTGGACAAGTAGTGATTCCAACGTTTGGGCATCCTTAATGGGTTTATGATTTGTGCATAGTCTAGTGATAAAGCGGCAAAATTCGGCTTTTTCTCCTTCCCAATGAGAATGATCGCAAAGTTCGGTTATTCCTATTGGAAAGAATCAACAAGTGAGATTCTCCAACATAAAATTGTTTCAATGGGACGTGGTAATATAAACTAATGAGGTGAAGGAGGCTGGGCATCCGCGGTCGTTGTGAGATGGATGGAGGAGATGAAGATGGGTTTTTCCATGTTATGGATACAGCGAAACTTTACACACTGTGATGTTTTCACATGGCCCTTTTAGAACAGGCTTATTTCTTACAACTAGTGTAACTCAGCAACCTAAAACTTGTTATGTCTGTACCTTAATTTAACACTAAAAATGTCAATGTACGGGATATAGCCGCACCGTTGATTTGGCCACAGAAATAATTGCTGGAAAGAACTGTTATGAGTTACTAGTGCTAGCCAAGTCTACTCTTACTCTTTGTATCGACCGACTTTCATAGCATTATGAGCAGTGGATAGATAGTTCGTATCCCAACCAGGGCTGGGACTTTTTTGTTTTTTGGGATTTTTTGTTTTTTTGGGGTCCGACCAAAAAATTTTTTGTTTGGAATTT
>JACMIJ010001785.1:0-11250 GCA_014805365.1 Koerneria luziae
TTCCAGATCAACGGTATTGTCGACCAAGTGAAGGACATGGGCGGACAGGTCCAGGGATACACCGGATACGTGAGTTCTATCCAATTTGAATATTCAAAGTACAAACGAAAGTAGAAAATGCACAGTTGCCAATGAGAACTAAGCTAATGCGAAGAAGTCAATTGTAACGAATGTTCATTTACGTGAATGTTATCAATTATATTATACATTCACGTGAATTTGAGTGCCTAATTATTGAACCTAAAAGAAATAAGTATATAATAGATTGTTCTAAACGAATTGATATATAGAGCAAGCGCTTCTTCAGTTGCCATCCCACTGGGTGTACATCGTGACGATCTCGGTGCTCCTCGTGATCCTCTTCTGCATCGCCGCGTATCTCATCCTCTACACCGTCAACTTCTTCCGGGCCGGTCGATTCTCCCCTTCGTATGAGAGGCGAAGATATCAAGAAAGGAATTATAGATTGCTGCCTTCTACTAAAAAGTTCGTTCTTAAGAACTCATAATAACAATACATATAGAATATTATATTATAGATTACGACCTTATTGTTAGGCATAATATTTTTCTAACAATGAGGTATGTACCAAGTCACAGAGGAGGCAGGTGCTTAATTTCGTTTGCTGATTGTCATGTTATTGTCGTTACAGCGATGCAACCGTCAGCGGTCCTCCCTCATACAACACTATCATGAACACCCGATACAAAGGTACTCTTTCCTTCTTTTCTTCTTCCCAGTTAACATTGCTATCGCTAACAAATGTTCTTCCCTTCCAGGGTATTCTCCAGTGGCGATTGCAGAATAAGCTGAGAATGTTCGACATTGTTCTCACCCGGGTGTCACTGATCGGTTCTTTCATTCGTACCTCATTCCATTCATATCATCATCATTCCTCTCATATCAACAATAATAAAGTATTTATTGGCTTTCCCTGTTGTCTTTACAAGATCCACATGAGGCTTTTCCCACAAAAAGGATTGAGCTCTTCTTATCAGACGTACGGAATAAAGTATTAGAATACTCAGCCTAATGGTAGACAACAATTCCCACTGTTCAAGCTACACAAAAATGTATCGGTATCTTTCATTGATTATCTTAGTTCACGAGGCAAAAGCCCATCGACCACGTAAATATCTTCGAAAGAATGGCGAGGGAGGCCTCTCTTTCGTGTCCATAAGAAAGCAGCCTTTGCACGATGCACCACAAATGCACTAGCACTAACGTCATCGAAGGAGGATTTGTTAGCCATCAGTTATGAAATGTGGTAAGAGAAGGAGAGTAACCCAGTATCATTCAATTAGTATTAACGATTTTCGAAGTTTTGCCTTCTGTGAGGTAACGTACCACAAATAAGCAAACTAATGCAGGAATTATGTTCATATAATAATAATATATGCATCTACACCCATCTCGTACCCAGAATCATACCCAGAATTGGACCAGCACAGGTCGTCCATAAATACGAGATTTGAGCCGAGATCTTTATGCTTTCGCGGAAACGGGCTGATATCTTCCAGGAAAAGGCGCCCAGTGGGCACGCGATAAAAAATGGTGGAACGGAGAAAGGAGCGTATGCATGAATTATCCAGCCAGACCCAAGGTGCCGCCCAGCAGAAGACCCTCCGCCGCTCCACGTACGAAACTCTCCACGCCAGAACCCGCGCTGCAATGTTTACGAGATGTTACAATTACCAGTTTTGTTCATTTTATAAGCCAGAACATCTTTGTTGTCATGGTATCTTAATCTCTCTCCTCAATTACTTCTCACCAAAGACAAAGTTGGTGGTTTTTTTGACTACGTCAGTGTTTTGTAGCACTCGAGGTGAAGATGTTTGTTGTGAGCATTAGCATCTCCTTTGATTAGCAATGCATGATGTCTTCTCGCACATTGTTTTGGATCCATGGGTAAAGTGAAGCTACACAGAAAGCAAACAAAGATGAAAACACTCTATGCGTCGTTCAAAGTCTCGACATTAACAAAGGAATAAGTAAGTACTTAGAAGGTGACTAGATTTGTTTGTTGTCGTTGTTTCACACAAATATGTCAGTTAAGATAAAATCACGTGCAGTTTGATTCAAAGAACTAGAGTGCCTGGATCAGCTGTTTTTGTCAGAACTCATCCAAAAGCCCATCTCATTTGTATTTACATGACTAATGTCGAGGATACTTTATTGTCTTCATTTGGTCGTTGGAGCCGTTTTCCTCGCGTTGTCTGAATACATTTCAAACAGTTTACTTTTTTCTGACATATTTAAGCATATATTGCTAATATTCTCTTAATTGTTCTCTTTCATTCTAACAATAAGATTATATTTTGCATTATTCGAACTATATATAAAGTTGTGTGCCAAACAATAAGTTGCAATTCCCACCGTCCTTATTGTTAGCAAAGTAAAATTGTTGGAACAACGAGTATCTGTCTCTTGATGTTGCCCACAATAACTTGTTTGTGCATACTGTTTCTCGTAAGTTATCTTCTAAGATGATATTTTGCGCTCGACCAAGTGTATTCGATATTTAAACGTGATATTGATCATGCCATTTTCTAGAGTATGAAAAAGAACACCGAATAACTTATCTCACTTGTTTATTATCCGATATGTTTCGTACGATAATGAAAACGTTAATAACTATTTTGAGTAATCCTTAATCCTTATGTTTGTAATAGAATACATCTAGCGCAAATGAGTTTTGCTGGACTAAGACCCTCACATGTTTGCGGAATCCTTATAAATCGCGTATTATTTTGTGACAATTGTGCTAAACTGTTGAATAAGATGAATGGAAAGATTGCCAAAGATCGCGCTGAAACTGTTTCTCTTGCAGAAAGAAACTTTCAAATGTGACACACCGTAATAACACAACAAAACATTAATTATTTACGTATTTTTTACTAGTACAAAGCAACTTACCCATAATAATAAGGTGATCCGTATCCTCCACCATACAGTCCTTGTCCAAGTCCGAGTCCTCCATATCCCGGATAACCGAGAGAAGGATATCCACCAAATTGTGAGAATCCATACGGGCTTCCATATCCGAATTGATATTGAGCCGATACATAATTAATAAAGGAGAAACAAAATAGAAGTAGGAATGGCGTGGACATGATGGAACGATGGAAGGGACTGAATATCCCAGCCAACCTCCGACCACTTGACATATTTCGTACGTAATTTGCCTCGTTCTTGAATTGTGCGCGATTTCTGACCAGTTCAAAGACACATTTTATCAGCAATATAAGAACAGTAAATACAGAAATAAACCAGTGGTTCGTAATCGCCAAATTAAATAGGGATTGTGGTGGTCTTGATTGTGCCACCGAGATGGCACTGGATTTGCTGGCACTTGTGGCTTATCGTCCTCCCATTGCCAGGCCCATAAGTGCTCCTCGGATAGCTCCTCCGATAGGATCACCGCCGCCTACAAAAGGACGGGGTCCGCCGAATCCTGGTCCTGGAATGAAAGGATTAATATTGATACTTACAATTAGCAAGGCATAGAATGAGCACTAATCCACACGTAATCACATCAAGTTCAATACTAAATTGAAAATGTGCATGTATCCTAACAATATGACAAACCTGGTTAACACCTTTTACCAGAATAACAACAAATACCCGTTATCCTTCGCTAAACACAAACGTGGTAACGATGTATGCACCAAATCATTTTGTTTCTCATTCTACCACAAAACATCCGACTGCTACCATAATTACACAAGCAGAGACAACCAAAGCTGATAGTAGATAAAATACAGTAATTTCGCTCACTTGGCCCAAATCCCGGTCGACCGAATCCCGGTCGACCTCCATAAGGAGGGCCTCGTCCTCCGTAGAACTGGGAATAGACAACTGCCAGAAGGAGCAGAAGGACGAAAAGGGTGACAGTACGGGATGCCATTGAGAACTGCCGTCATTCTCCCCTTTTCCCTTTTATATTCTGCTCATTTCCCTGTCAAACAAAACTCTTTCGTTACTCGATAACCCAGTTTTTGCGCGAAATATGTATGTGTACTTGGTCGAAATGACGAACTGGCAGTCGCCGACTATCAAATGTCATTGGCGATCATTAGCATGATCATTTGTATTGTCAATAACAAGAAGAGGAGAAAAGACAAATATGGCTTTTCGTTTCTCGTTTATTTGTCTCATTTCGATCCTCTCTTTTCTGCCTTTTATTCCATTCGGTGCCCGTGCTAATGCACATTATGCACCCAACTCCTTAATGGCTCCACAAAACAATTGGGGAGGTGTCCAGGTGTGTACGAGCAATGAAGGAACGCCAAAGTCTACGCTAAGAAAACTAATAACTAGAACAATCAGTGAATAAGAGGGAGGAAAATTTAAACAAAACTTCACGCATTCCAATGCTGAACGACTTTATCCTAACAATAAGAGACACATGAGTATCAATCGGAAAACACAAGATCCAGAAAAAGGTGTGTCATAGAATACTTATTGTTAGCACATGAGGAGATGAAGGATTAGCACACGTTGCCGGGAATAAAAGGTGTTCCTGGAAAAACATGGCGATTGAGATTGTTGTTAATATGAAATTAGGAGTGGACACATGCGAAAACACCGCATATTGTCTGGTAGGAAGGGTCAGGCAAGATAGAAAAGGATACAACTAATCTCCTGTGTGCGGCATGCAGGGGTGAAATACACGAACAGTAATTGCACTCTTGGAAATTAGTGCTGGCAATAACAGAGGTTGGACTGCATAAAGCTCATCTTTGTACATAGTTTTCAAACCAGCACCTTTGTCTCTCGATATGCCAAAAAATGAATACAAGAAGAATAAGAGAACTTAAGTACTAACAATAAGAGTTGTTCTATGGGGGAAGATGTTGTATCGGAGGCCCTCGCCGATTTCCTTCCTCATCCGTTGATCTCCCCTCTAACCGGTTCATTCATTTTTGCCCGACGCACTCTGCCATGATAACAAATGCGAAAATTGTCATGTTTTCTCCCGCGTGCCGGGATGACCGCGCCATACACGCGATGTGGAGAAGGGATAGCCGGCGGCACCAAAAGGCGACCTCTTTCTGGCACACGTGTGTTTGTGTCTTTGTGTTGCTGTATAATAATTTACTGTTTCCATGCACAGCAATTGATGTACGGTTTACTGACAAAGTGTTATTATACATTATTCAATCTCAAAATTAAAAAATTGTTTTTTTGTCTTGTTTTCATACAAGTGATAGGCAACAATAACGTTAACCTGTTCACAACAAAGACCACTATCAAGGCAAAACCCTGAATACTAAGTAGTACTAGGTGTTTTATTTACTTCTTGGTCTCTTCAACTTCTTTATTACTGGTCCTGATAAAAAGATTCTCCACACTCATCATAAGTTTCACCTGTTAGCTTCCCATTGGCCAGTCCAGCTGATCCGTAGTTCCCTCCCTCTCCCCAACCACTCTACTTTCATCTTCCTTTCCATTTCTGTCTAGTTCTTTCTTCGTGTTCAATCCATGTTCGTTTCATTGATTTTGGGCAAATTTGTTTAAAATTAGTGTGATTTATCACTTCTCGCCATAGTTTTTCTCTCTCTTCTGACCTCCACACTCACCACTACTCGTTCATCATTTCTTTTTTTCTTTTATGATAAATCTTCTTCATGTTTGCCTTCTCTTCTAAATAGTTGCTTCTAGTTATATGAATGATGTTGTGTTACATGAGAGTGCTGCTAATAATGTATTTTTATTATTTTTACTTTTTGGGGTTAATTTTCCATTCTTTCCTGTTTCTCAACCCTTTCCTTTTCACTCTCGTTTTTGCTTACTCATAGGAACCACCCAGTCATACCTGTAATAACGCCCCAATTTGTTGGTAACGATTGTATTCAGCGGTTCTCATCCAAAATATGTTTCTATAGATGATACAATAACAGTTACAGAAACAATTACCAGTAATCATGACTCATTCGAGTAATTATTTGATCATAAACATTTGGTTTACGCGTTTTCTATTCGTAATTTGATTGTCGTTTTATAGTCCAATTTGATATTTCAAGTGCCTCCCCCCACTTGGCGTCTCGCACACATGTTACGCTTGTGCTATCGCGACAGTCATAAATCCAGAACCACCATGACAGCCAAGGATTTACAGAGGGTGGTCCAAGTATTACAACTTGTAAAATGTATCGAATTCTTCTCACTATCAACTTTTGTTTTATTCCTTTTGGTAGCTCACGGAAATAGTTGGCTTGGTTGTATGTGTATATAAGATGATTTTTTTGTAACCTGATTTCTTTCTCCACGTCGTTATATCACTTTGTACAATATCGCAAGCTTCAAAACGGTAGCAAGAACGAGTATGGCGGACTATTAGAGACCATTGGCCTGCTGAAGATGGTGCGCGGCCATAGTAATGTCCATTATAATGCGAGAGGACATCATTGACAATTGTCATCGACAGTGTATACCGGGTGAGCACGGGTATGTTTACACAATGGATTCGAGTAACTCTCTTTTCCCCTCAGGAGTCGCCACCACCAACACTCCTTTTACGGTTAGGCATTTCACACAGAATGCAGCGCAATTCCTCTTTGCATTTCACTCCATTAACTGTCCATCGGCAACAATTCCTTTAGCACAATGTCTCATATCAAATAAGAAATATACTCATTAACTCACGCTCTTTTTCGATACCTAATTGTAAGACCTTCCTGGTTGCCCATGATTGTGCTTCCTAATATACCTATTTTTCTAATCGGAACGTTTTTCATCTTTTATTCCCGCGTCTTTCCTCCCTCCTGGGTTCTCATGGCATTGCCAGCAATGGCGTGTGATTCACCTCCTCCTCTCGAATGTCTTCATTTAACACCCTAACCAACCTTCATTTTCCCCGTTATTCTTCCATTGCCATTTCTCTTCCGCGTTCTTGTTCTTTTACAATTTCTTTGCGCTTGTACCTGTGCCTTTGCTTTCAATGCATCATTTTCATCATTAAACATTTTTAATTCTTTAAAAGTTGTATTAGATTTGTAATAATAGCACGTATACCTGAGCATGCTTGATGACTCTTGGGGTGTTCTGCCCGAGGCCCCTCCCCCTCCCTCTTTCCTCCCTCACAGTGTCCCTCCAATTGTTCTAATCTATCAATGTCATTCTTATTGCTTCCTTTCGAATCCGCCGATTGTTTGTGGTTTACCTGCTTTGACGCCAAACAATAACTTTTACTTCGTACGTACAGTCGTTTAATAATATTGTCACAGCCTATTTTAATTGTGAGTAATATTTGTTGCTTCCTAACAATAAGTATGAAAGAGCATTGAATGAGAGCTATTTCGAGTGTTATAATTGTAACTGGGGTGTCACCTGGCCAATCGTCCGTTCCTCTCGGTTCCAACCTCTGCTCTGTCCATAACTCTCTCCCTCTTCTCCATTCACAGCTGTCTTCTGTCTGATCTTATCATCTGCCCCTCAGGGCAATAAACATTTGGTGTTTCCACCCGGATGTGAGAAGCTGTCTGCTACTCACTCGATCTCCCACTCTGCCTTCATCCTCAACTTTTTCAGGTTGCTTTGACAATAACAATAAGTTGTTAGTGATAATCTTTCACTTTTGGTTCTCCTTTCCCTCTAAGTTAAGTAAGTTTGGTGAGCCTTGGGAGTAGCTAGACTTGTTTTCAGTCATAACCTGGTACTATAATAGTTATGAACGAAAAGGGTTAGCGACGACTTATTTTCCATTATAAGGCTAACGTGGATAGTTTTCCTTTCTTTTTTCTACACTTAGAGAATCGTAAAATGTTCTTCATACTCACATGGAATGCACACAACTTTCATTAGCTCATAGTACCCAGATCTAACAGAATCTTGAAATTGGTCTTATTCTTCTTTTCGCGCAGAGACCAGATTTTCCACTTACAAGCTATTCATGCCCATCAATCTATTCCAACCGTTTTTATGCCGGTCACATGCTGAATCTTCTCACAGTTTTCGTTAGAATGCCACTCTTGGCTCTTCTCCATCATTCAAAATGATGTGCAAGGGAACTTTTTTTGAATATACAGTTTAGCTTTTGACCTTCCCTGCTATTTCCTTTGCACAGGCAATCGCCTTATATAATACAACCATCACATAGTTGTAATAGGCAACCCTTTTAACATTATATTACTAACAATTAGTGTTTTACCGTTAATAAATGTTTTCAGAATGTTTCTTGATCCTTACTTTTATTCCCTTTCCAAGTAATCGCCCTTATCCCCAGTCAATCTCCTTTTGGCCGTACCTTCGCTTCTCATTCGCCATTCACTCGAGTAGCCGTTCCGATTCCTTCCAGCCAGTCATTTCGGATTTGCAAAAAGTGTTTTCTTTCTAATTTGATCTTTTGCTGTAATTAAACCCAAAATACCTCGTTAAGAAAGATGGATAAAAAGATAAAAGGATCCTTGTTCTCTCACAGTTCTAAATATATTCTGATTGAAGAGCAAGGAAGGAAGAGATAAATAACAATAAGAAGTTGACAGGTGATGTGCATGAACATGTGGCATGAGTCAGTACATGCCTGTTGTTCTCCACCTGATCCCCTCAAAACTCATTTGTCTTCGATCTCCGAAAAGTTCGTGTTTCTTGTCCTTTACTCACCATCCTCGTGTTC
This sequence comes from Koerneria luziae, assembly GCA_014805365.1. Lineage (NCBI taxonomy): Eukaryota > Metazoa > Nematoda > Chromadorea > Rhabditida > Neodiplogasteridae > Koerneria > Koerneria luziae. Next base: position 8,618 of record JACMIJ010001785.1, read on the forward strand.
ATCCATGGTTTCTTCTCTATTGGCCAGCATTTGACAATGTCTTGATCTACCGTAGTATATGCCGTTGTCTATACATCTCTACTTTCTGCAACTGTAACTTTACAATTATCTTGACAGAAAGATTTCAACTGCTTGCACGTGCTTTTGGATATGACTAGCAGTAGTATTGGCAATTGATCAACCCACAGGTGCACCTGTTCAGTTCTCATTACCCGTCTAACTACTGCCTATGTCCGTCGTATCCTTCCCCGTCCCTCTGGACACGATGCGCTGCTCTTTCATTTCTATTCCTGCGACGAGTTCATTATGCCTCCTCTTACTTTCGGTTCTCGTATCATATGCCTTTTCCCCGTCGCTTCTCCGTTTCAATTCATGCATATCATTCTAGCACATTTCTTGATGTTCACTCACTGACTTTCTTTTCTTACTAACTAGCTTTTTTGCGTATTACGTTTATCGCAGCTTATTCTGGCGTTTTTATTGCTTTATTCAATTTCTTCAGTAAGCTACCCTTAATTCCCTTATACTGTATCGAACGACGAGGCGTGTTGCGACCCATCATTTCTTAAGTTGTCGTTACATTCTTTGCACATCCATGCAGGGTTCTAGCCCTTTCCCTGATTCAGGCATGGTTGTTTCCCTGGGAGGATGAGGGAGTGCGTGTTTCTGTTCGTGCAATCTCTGTTCGTCGTGTATTCCATCCCGGACGAGGCCACCCAACGCATCAACGAGAAGCTCTCCACCGACCCCGGCTTCTACCAACATTTTGCTGATCTCATCGCAATACAGGTTCATTTTTGTACATCTTTCACAAGTTGTGAGAACTGCTGAACTTGTCATTTCCATAATGATTTGTTATTCCTTAGCCAATTACACGGTTATTTGAATAGAAGTAAAAGCATAGCGGTTTTCAAATTCTGCACTTATTGCAAGAGTCGCTGTTTTGCCAGCAGCAGCGTTGTTGGCAGCATCATCTACTATAGTATCAGCTGATATCGCAGTTGACGAGCGAATCGGCGCCTCCTGACCTCTTCGCTGTTCCTGAATAGACGCCCTCCTCAATGAGCCAATTGTCCGCAGGCAATCTAATTTTACTAAAAGCCAAAAGTATTAGTGAGCAGGGAATGGACGGGGGCTCGAAGTGGAGGAGATGGACAAGAAATGCCAGAAGGGAAGAGCTGGACATCGTAGAAGACAGACAGAATTATTCCTTTTCTAGGGATACATATGTTTATGTTGGGTATCCTGGTGAGAATTCTGCCTATGCACTTTTCTTTCTTGCATGTTGTGTTTGCTGAGCAGATCAGTCGCATTGTTCAATCACTTAGCTGCTCTTAATAACTTTTATAGCACGTTACATTCACCGTAGTGTATTTATATCTTATTGTTAGGAGCAACAAGCGAGTGAGTACGTGGAGGACACGCAGCAGTTGGAGCAACTGCTGGACGACCTCGGGCAGTGCGGATCTGCCAATTCGAGGCCGGATAGGTATTTATTTCACTTTTTGCCCACACCATTTTTTTATTATTTTATTTGCCATTCATTAAAAGTCGTCATTTGCTTGTCGTTCAGACGAATCAACCGAAATTAGCTCCATTTTTCTGCCTCTCATCCAACAACAAGTTCTCCTCGAGAGAGAAAATGTTTTGAACGCTATATTTTTTGAGGGAAATTAATTGTTGTTAGGGTTCCCGTCTAAGTAACGTAACTATTTACGTTTGATTACGGTATCCTTCCCGTTTGTTTACAAAATAGGAATTTGTTTTTTTTGTCGATAGATTCCTCAACTCTTGTTGGAATCGTTGGGTGGAACTCCTACAGTATCCCCGTTGGCTATCGATTGATTGCCTGATTCAGGGTGGACACGGTTCGACCGGAAGACGTGGGCATCTACGCGGACTTCGGTCACTTGTCCACCTTCTGCTATCACAACCAGTCGCGTCTCCGTGAAGGTGTCTGTTTGAAGGATGAAGTTGTCAGGAGAGAAAATGAGAAGACATGACATGGAAAGAGGAGCATGACATGGGAGGAGAGAGGGAAAGGCAACATCGGTGGTCTCACTGTCGGGATGTTATGCTGATATCAATTCGATATCGGTTATCACTGAATCTAAGCTTATATCTGAATTCTGCGAGAACTGACTGGAGGAAGTGTTGAATGTTCGTCTCTCTTTTGTTGTGGATAGACAGTGGGGACTACGATGCAATTTCGGAAGTAGCCTGCGCATATGCATGTCGGTACTAACAATGAGTTGGGAGAAATGTAGAATGAGGATATTGATCAAGTTAGTGTTAGATTGAGATGCAATTGCAAGATGGATTTGTGAATAAGCAATGACTGTTGCTATCGTTAACACTCAGGACCTCTGCAGGCGAAATGCCTTGATACGAGAAAATTTTGCTTTGTTCCGTACCCTTAAAATTGCAAATGAAAAAAAACTTCAATAGCACTTGATGTAAGATTTCTTATATTAAGCCAAGAAATATATCTTAGCAGAAATTTCAAGCTTACAACTTAATGTTAAGCTTTGTTAGTAATATGTGCATGAAGGTATTCGTGAACGTGGGAGGATTCGTCCTCTCCGTTCCCGGTTCGCCTTCGCACCTCGAGTGTCATCGAGAAGAAAGTGAAA
>JACMIJ010001786.1:0-11249 GCA_014805365.1 Koerneria luziae
AAAAATGCGGCTGCCTGGCCATGCTCCAGCCGGACTACCGTAATATGCATTGCTGCCAGATTCAAGCGCGACGGGAGTCGGCCCGGGCAAATTCCACTCCAAATGCTCTCAGAGACACCTCTAAGAAATAAAAACCGTATTTCTCTACCTATAAAATTTCCGTTGCTTTTTACTCCCAACGGCGCCATGGAAAAAAACAAGAACAAATCTGAAGTCGAGGAACGCGAGCCATAAAGCCTTCCGTTTCAAAGCTAACCCCTTCAAAATTTGCACTGGGGGGGAAGGTTATTTGGGATGTAGATTTCGAAAATTTAACTTATTTTGCCCGAATTAAACTCCTAATGGCTGTTCTAGGAAACATTTTTGCGCGACCGCCCACTGAAAACAAAACCCTTTGGCATCCGTGCGCAGGGGATGCCAATTGTTCACTACTAAACAAACACGCAGCAAATCGCACCAGTCATTCTATTAGAATACCTGGCATCGTTCGTTGAATTATGAGACCGTCACGATATAGTCGAATCTTTTTTGTTAGCATCTTACTTAGACACTTCCCCGAATTGAACAACAATACTGGTTATTGCTGGACCGTTCGAGTAGTGATTTTTATTCCATTGAATAGTATTATTGGCTTATCTGACTCCGTTCTGTACAAATATCCGACTGTCGCTAAATATTCAGTTTTGTAAGAGTACTCAAATTTCTAGCAGTTCACAGCAGGTTCATACGTTTGCGAAGCGGCATAGGTTTGCGAAAAAATGAACACCTTAGCCAATTTGGGTAATTTGGAAGAAGTCTAACAATAAGATTTGATCATAAAGCGACAGTCGGATATTTGTACAGAACGGAGCCAAGTATGCCAAAAGTAGATTGGGTCATCTTCTTATATGAACATACGTCAAAACCGGTGCCGTAGAATGCGTTCCTCACATCCCTTGACAAAAACGCGAATATTTCTTCTTTGCTGGCCTTTCTAACATCCCAATAGAATCGTCCTATTCCTCCAGTAAGATCCACCAATGCCTCATTGGTCATTCCACCGTTGGTATGTTCGTAGGATCCGTACATTCTGAAAGAGCGCAGAGTGTAACTCCTTTAATTTTACAGGATCGTGCATCCTAAGAGAACACTGATATTACACACATCTGCTCAACGTTGTCAAATACAATGGCATATGGTGAAGAAATTACATATATGTATATATAGATATCTACTTCTCAGTTGATGATCTAGAGGCACATGAGGGTCGCCCCATGCATTCCCGACAATATAAATATTTTTTTTCCTGCAATTACCCATGGGTCAACCCCGAATGTGTGTTCTTTGATCCTAGTACTACGAAAGAATCGAGTGCGTGCGTCGTTTAGAAGCTTTTTGGAACTGACTCGGAAAGAACAGAGACTCGGTGATCTACCGCAATCAGAGTTTTTACTTTGTAGTACTCTGATACTCGGACTCCGAACCGCCATCCCTAGTTTCTGGCCTCCTTTAATTAGGATGATATTGCCTTATTTTGGTGATTTATAAATGGTACAAAAAACAAATGACCGATACGTACTTCACGTGTGCCTTTTCCAGAAGAGCGCTCCAGAACTCATTCTTGTCTTTGGAGCTCACAGAGTATAATACGAACTCCCCGTTTTCATTCTTGTTGTACGGTAGTCGATCGTCAATGACCACATCCACCCATTCACCATATTTCCAGAACTGGAAATGGAAGATTCCTGAAAATCGTTGTCATTGTTATTAGACTCACGAAAATGCAAAATAAACTGTTCCGATAGCAAAATTCCAATACATGTCTTCGGCCATAGTTAACAGGAATATTTGAGTACCACTGTGTACGTTTCGCAACGAATAACTGTGTAATCACAACAATTGTGTACCTGACAACTTATCGGACAAATTCGTGAGTCCTATAGAACCAACACAAAACAAACAACAAACTCGGGTCTCCGTTTCTCCTTGAACGGCTGTCGAGATGTACATCCGAACGACATGACGGACGAATCGCGACCAGTATGCGGGATCCAGCAGCAGTTGGGCGCGCACCCAGTTACCGCGCGAGAGCAGACCCTCCAGCAGATACTGCAGGCGCCAACCTTTCAGTTCCGGCGCAATCCGCAGGTTGTGTTTGTACGCCTGGAAAGTATAATATTATAATCTTGAAGCATACACGTGGACAATGACGTTCCCGGGAACGTAGGGTCACCTCGCATTTGGTTCCTTCTCTGTGTAAAGCACCACGCAAATTAACCGTAAGATATGAGTATCACCAAGGTATCACAACGTGATTCTGCATAGGCTAACAGCAGCAACGTGCCGTGTTCATGTATGCCTTGAAGGAGGGACAAAAGAAACCGTGAATGACGCCGATGTATGGAAGGCATACATCGACAACAACGTTATTGACAACGTCGAGGCACCACGTTTTGGGATACCTTAACATTGGAGGCACCCCGTTTGTGAGCCTAAAGTGCCAATAGGCACTCCCCGTTTCGAGAGCGTATTATTATAAGGGGGGGGGGGTCACCCCGTTTTCGAATTATAGAAACGTTACACATATGCAACTAAAATATGCATAAGGCACCCCGTTTCCGGTATCGTACATTAGAGCGCCACCCCGTTTTCGAAATATAGAAAAAAAACACGCCGATGTATGGGAGGGGAACGTACGTCTTCCAGCACCGCACGGATGCTCCTTGGGAAAGGCTCGGTGAACGGCGAGTACTCATAGGCTCCATCCTTGCATATCGGCATGTCGATCTGCAAGACAACAGGTGTGTTACACCTTCTTCTATAGTTTATAGTTTATCACAGTATCGCTGTCTTTTTCATAACATGACGCGCTGTGTGCGGAGCCCATCTTTGAGTTGCCGATCCGTTGCCCAATCAAAACATTCTTCTTCTATGCTATACCGCATATATAGGAATCACGAATTCGTCCGATAAGTTAGCAGGCACAAAATTGCTGTGATTACACCGTTATTCGTTGCTAAACGTACACAGTGGTACTCAAATATTCCTGTTAACTATGGTCGAAGACATGTATTCGAATTTTGTTATCGGAACAGTTTATTTTGCATTTTCGTGAGTCTAATACTACCATCGAAAAAAAAATTACAACAGTTGGCGCAAATAGGAAGATCTCAAACGGGGTCCACCCGTATCATACTATTATAGTATGATACATCTATTAAGCCGAAGGTGCGCAGTCATTCACACGGACCGATTACTCTTCGTGATACTACCACTACAAATTGCCTACCCCGGAGGGATGACACCTTGGTCGGGTAGGGACGTGCCGGGGATCGAACCCGGGTCTTCTGTATAGTGTAGAGCAGCGCCTTCTGCCACTACACCACTTCGCCCGGATTATACACGACATAGTCGAATTCCTAGTAAGCGAAAAGCGAGCGGCGCTATGTATAATGCAAAGAGGATCGAATACGTACAATATCCATTCGTCCAAACTGCACCGGCTTCTTCGTCCGTTGTGCCATTCGGGAGAGCATATCGAACAGCTCTGGCGGCTGCAATCAAAGAGTCAGAGAGTTAGAGAGTCAGAGAATCAGGGAATTGAACAGCGTGGTCACATATCGACCGGATAACGTTTCAGAATAAGTATATTCGGAAACGTTGTCGGGGGGAGGGGAGAGGGTAAGTAAGTATAGCGGGCTGTCCCTCGATCGTAAGGTTACAGAAACGGGGAGCCTAGAGTATACCTTAGCAATGAAACGGGGCGCCTCCCATCTTAGGGTGACCCCCAAAACGAAATATTGAACAAATAATGTAAAAAAATATATTTAAAAAACATTACAAAAATGCGTACCTTGCCGGGAAACTGAATAGTGACCACGGAATTGTCGTGAAGTTTCGAACTCGTCAAATAATTAGCCAGTTTCATTTGACGTCTGAGATTTTCTTGCCGAAAACCGTTGTGCTGTGCTCCGTCGAATCTCTTCTGAACAATTTCAACAATAAGAATATGAAATCTTAAAGGATGCCGGAAACCGTCAGCCTACCGAGGAAATTGCTTATGTGTCTCCCCTGAACACAAAAGTGGCGGGTCAATAAAACACTCGTTATGAACACATTCTTAGCGAATGCAATAAAGGTTTCCGGTTTCCTTTAATAAACAAACATGTTTAATGAGAATGCAAAAAAACAGCAAGCTTCTTGATAAACCTCATAAAACCCCCTGGTACAACTTTATGACCACGGTGAGGATACACTTTACCGAACGGGAAAATAGTAAAATGACAGCAAACGACGAATACTCAGGTGATAACAACACAATTGTTTTTCATTTTGAATTCAGATGTGTTTTCAGCTGAACTTAAGTTGTGACAAATGTGTTTCAGTTGTGAAACCCACTGAACTACAATTTTGGAAGTGAAAAACAATTGTGTTTTCACTCCCACAACTGAAATTCTGAAAAAAAACAACTGTGCAACTGAAACACAATTGTGTTGTTTCCACCTGAGTAAAAAAACGAAGAGATAAGAAGCCCAGAAACTCACGTTTAGTTGATCCACCGGCACATCGCGGAAATCGTTCTTCGTGAAATTTTGCGAGCCGGTACTTCTTCTGAAAAATATGATACAGTTTTTATGCTCTATTCAAAGCAGTAAAACCAGTTTTCAAAAATACTATAACACCGTTAACCAAAGCTTGCCCCGGGTGTGTTTGGCATTTCTGCCTTCTGTCGGACATAGCAAAAAGTGACCGTGGTTTAAAAAAATCAAAAAGTGCAATACGCCGTCCCGCAAGGCCACGCCTCCTGAGAGGAGGACAACGTTTTGTCTGGCACAAAGCTGAACGGGGCCATCGGTAACCCTCCTGGGGGGGGGCGACCCAGGAAAGTTGCCGCCCCTATGCAATTCGTGCACAATGCATTGCTGAGAAGCAGCATAATGCAAAAGCAAAAAGGCGTAACAAACCTGTTTTGGGATACCTTAACATTAAGGGACACACCCCGTCTGCGAGCCTACATTTTCAATAGACACCCCGTTTTCGAAATATAGGACGTGATACGTCAATGTATGATGAGATCGGGAAAAACCGGTGGCCTTTGCTTCTTCTTTAATGGATTAGCACCAAGAAAACGTACCGGTTACCATTCCTTTCTCCGTTATTCCTCGCATCCTCCTAAACAGATCGCATCACACAAGGCCTCGCTCCGTACTTCAAATTCCGTTCCAATAACTCAATAAAAGTACGCAAGCCATGCTCCTGCGTGTTATACGAACGTTCAATATCATACATGGGCACGGCACGTTGCCGTTTTTTGGCCTATATAGAATCTAGTTATGGTACGCAGTGATACTCATATCTTGCGGTTAATTTGCACGTTACTTTATATAGACGAAGTAACCAAATGCGGGGAGACCCAACGATCCCAGGAACGTCCTTGTCCATGTGTGTTCAATATGCACCCACAAGCTACAGTACGTGCCTCTCAAGATACAATCCGTACCCGTAGGCTACACAACATACTACAACACGTACCCTTAAGCAACAGTATGTACAGCCAAGCTACAACACGTACCCCCATGCTACAGTACACGTATATTGCCAAAAACAACACTTACCCTCAAGACGTTCCTGTAGATTTCCGCAGGGCTGGTCAGCTCGAAGTGCAGTCGAGTGCTTTCCTAAAAAAAAGAGGCAAATGCGTCAACTGACATTCTGCACAAGAGGGCAATCAAATAACTGTCCTGCGCCTTGATCTATTGAGGAATCCAAGCATAATAATAGTATTTCAAACATTGCAAAGTTTTATTGAACCTCAACAAAGAAACACCACCAATCCACATGTTTTAAGCATTTTCAATAATATAATGCCACGCGGGTGATCTTATATGTATGTACAAGCGGAGGAGGTATGAAGTTCATAGCTCATACTATGAACCCCCGCAGTTAGCAATATAGGTTTGGACAAAATTTTGGACAAACAATTACATACATACACACACACATATTTAACAGTGTCATGGTAGCTTAAAAAGCGAAAAAAAGAACTTACGACTTCATCTGATTCCGTATTCGCTTCCGACGAATCGCCAAAATCGACAACAATTCGAAGAATCTCGTCCATTTTTATCTAAAATTAAACACTCACATACAGAAGAGATTTGCGTTTGTGAAAGATGGACAAGCAAAAAGGCAGCAAAAACCCAAACATGGGGGGGGGTAATCTGGACACCACCACCCTATAAAAAAGGGACGGTCACCACTTCCCACAGTCCTCACTTCTCACAACGCCATTTTCCGCAACAGTTAGTTCCCATAGTCCTTACTTCCCACAAAAGATAGTACGAAACACACAAAAATGTTGCAATGTTGCTGCCGTTACCCCATGTTTGAACACTTGTCCATGCCACCGTTTTATTCTACGCTTCTAATTACGCACGCCCAAAAAAAATCAATAATAATAAACTGGACGAACCCGGATCATATACCGGCTCGTTATCGGCTGCAATGCCGAGCCGCCAACGCCGTGCGTATTCGCGTCTCCGCTCAGCGCAACGCCGTCACTGTTCGCGCGATTTTGCGTGCGACATCCGCCACCGTGCGGCGAGTCCTGCTTGAGCTTGAGGAACTCGTGTTGAAAAAACACCAGTTCCACCAACTGCCGATCGTACTCCACGTTCGCCCAGATACCCGGCAGCTGGGCCGACAGGTCGACCTGTGTGATATACGTCTCGATCACTTTCTGCATTCACATAGAAAGTGTGAATACAGAAAGTTGCGATTAGTTTGCGAGGTGCTTTATACGGATAAGTAACCAAATTCTTGCGGTTAGTTTGCAAGGCGCTTTAAATAAACAAGTAACCAAATGCGGGGTGCACCAACATTTCCGCGAATATCATTGTCCATATGTGTAAATAACACAACATTAAAGGAGCCCAGAAAGCGTCACTTCATCCGCGAAAAATGTGTTCATAATGAGTGCTTTATTGACCCGTCACCTGTGTGTTCAGGGAATACACATAAGCACATTCCTCGGTGAACTGACGGTTTCCGGCCCCCATAAAAATAGAGTTACGGAATGCTTAAAGTCGTAATGATAACATTATACGTACGGTCCAATGTGCCGACACCGCACCGCTGTTCAGCATCGCGCCGAACGAGATCGACTGCAGCACCATGTGTCGATGCGCCGGACTGCAAACAACGCCCCGAACATATTTCCATCTTTTCCTCGCCAATTTTCCTCACCATAGCTATTAGACTCGCGAAAATGCAAAATAAACTGTTCCGATAGCAAAATTCAAATACATCTCTTCGGCCATAGTTAACAGGAATAATTGTGTACCAATGTGTACCACTGTGTACGTTTAACAACGAACAACTGTGCAAGCACAGCAATTTTGTGCTAATGTCGAGGATAAACATTTAAATATCATCATTGTTTCAACATCACATCATTATTACAAAATCCAATAACACTTACATGCACAGAGTTCCAAAGACGAGTTGAGAAGACGTCCACAGGACGGGCATCTCGTGTCTCTCCAGTCGATCGCGGCCGAAACACTTCCGCATGAACTTCGTCGATTGAAGGTACCGGAAGAAAGTGAAGACGACGTCGAAAAGCACGTCACGCCATGAGCCGTCATAGCACACCTGGCAAGCAGTTATTCTTTATTCTTTTGTAAATTTTGCAAACTGGAAAATAATACGGTTGCTGGCGAGCAATTATACAGCCATGGATAGCCAAACACGTTACTGAAAACGTTTGGGCGCACCCCCGTCCCCATGGAATACAAAGGAACAGGCGGAGAAGTAGTCAACGATTGGAGAGGGTGTGGTACCTACGGAGCGAATTCCACAGAGGGTTTCCAATATTTTTGGCTTGTATAGCATTGATCACACTACTGGCTAATTGTAAGACGTCTTAGGTAAGGAAGTATTCTTGATTACGAAACCAAGGGAGGGGTAAAACATGGACACGGCTGTCCATGTGTGGGAGGGGTGCGCCCGGAAACAAAGAGAAAAAAGATGGTGCTTTCCGGCATCCACCCTTTTGGTTTCAGAGGGCCAAAATGGGTATACTCCCTATCTAAAATGTCTTGGCTAGTAGTGCTTTCTATGCAAAAGATCCGAAAACGTTGGAAACCTCCTTGTGAAATCCGGTACGTAGGTACACCCTTCCGATTTTTACTACTTATCCGGCCTACTATGTGGAACCGACTGTACCAGAGAAGGGGCAAAGTAAGCAGTTAAGTTTGTGGTGGAAGGATGAAACACGTTAAAAATGTGAAAATATTCAAATGTGAGGGTAAAAGATCTTGTTGGTTCTCAAAAGGAGGGGCAAAAGTTAGAGCCAGCAAGATAGTATGGTAGTATGGCCGAAAAATACCACCATCTTTTATGCTCTACGCCATAGCTATGCTTCCATCGGAGCCGACTCTCCCAGAGGAGGGGTAAAGTTGAAATTTGCGTATGTGAAGGAGGGGTAAAGCACGTAAAAATGCAGAAACTGTTCAAATATGCGGGGTAAAATGTGCGTTATGTGCTCAAAAGGTGGGAGTAAAAGTGCACTCCCATGGGAGCCGGCTCCGTGAAAACGGTAGTGTGCTCTACGCTTACCTCTAAGCTGTATTGGGTGAGCTTCAACCCGAATTCCTCGATTTCCAGCGGCTTCTCGTCCAGTTTTGGGCGCCCCTTGAGTTGCTCGAAAACGATCTGGAAAGACGATGTGTTTCACGTAAACATAGATGTTTTACGAGTTGCGCACGCCCTAAATAGCAGGCTAAGATGCCTACCTTTTCGCATAATTTACCAGGTATTGTGGTTCAACCAATCTGACCCTTTTAGGATTTAACTGATTAAGTTCGTGCTCTAAGGAACACCAGGTGACCAGACCAAGTTTATGACGCACGTTCATGCGTCGCGGTGTGAGCAACTCGTAAACCAGTTTACAAACGGTAAATAGAAAAACAAAAAAAAAGAGCGTAGAAGAACAAAGCGTATTAGCTGTGGGAAACAACAACGACAACAACGTTCGGTTAGAGTATTCAAAAACATTCCGGCAACAATCACATATATTTGCATGCATAACGTGCCTTGTAATCCTTTGGTCGCCACTCTGGCTTTCTCACAAAAATCTGTAACGATGTTCGTGGCTTTCTGTTCGTTGAAAAGAAGGAGTTAAGGCACATTTTTTTTGTTAGGGTTGCCTTATAAAGTAGAGCGGAAAAGTTGTAAAAAAAAAAGGTGGAATTGTCGCTGGTCTGAAATTTGCATATCTCCTTTATAAAGCCCCGGAAAGTAACGCCTTTGTTCTCGTATGCAAATTAGGTACTGTATACAAGCGGAAGAAACATGCTGTGAGACAAAAGAAACCGCTTGCCGAGGCGTCAATGACAGTCACACTAAACACAAATCAGTTGCACACACTGGTTATTATTTAACATCAACAAAGCAACTGCGCATCACACTGTAAGTACAAAACGTTACTCTACATACAGTGTTTTGATGATGATGATAGCACGGCATGTTGCTTCCACCGGTCTACCGTACCTTATTTGCATACGAGAACAAAGGCCTCCATACATCGACAACGACGTTCTAGACAACGCAGAGTTCTAGACAACGCAGCACCCCGTTTTGGAATACCTTAACATTAGAAGCACCCCCGTCTATGTGCTTAAGTTTTCAATAGGCACCCGATTCTGGCCGTCTTATACTAGAGAGACACCCCGTTTTGGAAATATGAGAATGTGATACGTCGATGTATGAAGGCCTCTTTCATAGTAACAAGGGAATTTGCAAATCTTAGACCGGCGGAAGTTGCACTATCTCAGCATGATGTGTGGTTAGCATGTGTCGGAGGCATAACTCGGCTTCTATTACGAAACCTTTTTTTAGCATGACAGTTGACGTTCATTTAAAAACACAAACACATTTAATTATTATAATTCTTTAAAGAAGGAGCAAAAAAGGCACTTTCTCGGGCTCGTATAGTCTACACGATGGTCTAAAACACACAAAATCTAGAACCATTCATGCGTTATTTTTTGGATTACAATCGCGGGAATAACGCAAGGAAGAAGACGATTTTTTGGATGCCATCTTTTGACCCTTGTAACCGTCATAAAACGGGAAGACCCCATTTGCGCCATTTTGCATTTGCGCCAACCGATCTATTAGCCCCAATTGGGTGTCTACAAGGTTGAAATTTCTTGTGCACTCTAGTAACCATAGACTTTGGAAGGTACGATACAAAAAATTCGAAAAATTAAGTTTTGCGATGAGATAACAACAGTTGGCGCAAATGGGAATGGCGCAAATGGGGTGCACCCCATAAAACACCCGAACGGCGTTCAAAAACACAAAATAACCCACAGGAGAGTCAACCATGCGAGGTAAAAGCCATCAAATACCCAGGTGACAAAAAGTGCGTTTACTTCACATCTTTAAAAACTTTGCAAAATAGTAACAAGAAAACTGCATACCTCCAGAATGCTGGCGATGAGATGAGCATTCTCCTTATCCACGTCGTGCAGCTCCACGGTGAATCGCGTCGATGGCGACTAAAACAATTTAATCAATTAGGTAATTAATTAATTAATTAAGTAATTAATTTAGCGTAAGTAATTATTTGAATCTATTACACTTTACGGCTTTGATTTCCATACATTGAGATGTCATGTTACGTACCTGCATGGGGATGGCTTTAACCCGTTCACATTCGAAGTATTGATCTGAAAAAAAAATACAAAAAAATAAGAACACTGTAAGCTTTTCAGACTTTCTGGTAACAAAGTTTTACAATTTACCCCCTAGATGGAAAACTCGCTATGGCGTGTTGAACTTCACATGCACAACTTGTTGTTTCCGCTGAACTTCGGTACCAAATTTGCATATGACTACGGCGGATTTACTCACTATAACAAAAGCATATGCAAATTTGAGACCTGCGGAAAAAGTTGCACTGTATCAACATTATGCGCGCATTCTAGTACATAACAAAATCAACAACTGCGAATAACAATACTGCCATCAGCCGCGGTAGTAATCCCCTACACTCGGCGAGATGTTCTCCGTGAACTAACAAAGGAATTTCATTTTTCTTCTTTGTCTTCGCACGGAGTAAAGGCCACGGATTGGAGGGGATTACTACCGCGGCAGGTAGTGTAAGTGAAGGAAGTAAAATACTCCCGAAGCAAGATCTAAGTAGACGTGGTCTATTCTACTCGAACACTGCAGCTGAAACACGCCTGCTGTTCGCCGTATAC
>JACMIJ010001787.1:0-11249 GCA_014805365.1 Koerneria luziae
AATAACGAAATTTTGAGAGTACTGTACTTGGCACAGTGCCCAATTTTACCCTCCTATGTTAGTTGGTCGGCTGTGAGCAGCAGCAGCCACGTGTACTCAAAATTCAAATGCGCCCCCATGCCGCGCAACCCTGAGCCACAGGCAAGTCGCGCAGAGATTTTTAGCCACGGGTCAGATTCGTGACTAACAGCTCACGCCTTCGGGGGACCTTTAATATAAGTTTAAACCCACAATTGCCGCAAAGTATACGTTTCCGGCAATTAAGAGGACGAGAATGGCGATCAGTATTCCGCCCAACCAGCCAGCTATTGTGCCGATTCCTGAGCCTGAAAGTACTCCATTAAAATAAAATAAAAAGATGGCACTTCTGCATAAGTCTTTCGAACACATGCACACGCGGCCGCCGACTCACCGGACTGTGCCTTTATTATTGAAGCAAAACGAATTGTTCAAGGCGCGTAGCAACTGACAGCGCGCGTCGGATAAAACGTGGATTTTAATATGCTTACAAGCGTTCTACAAACATAATTCAGTATTCCAATTTTTTTGCTCGTCAAGCGGAACACAACAATACCAAATTCATATTTTCATACAACCTAGAAAGGGTAGCACAGTTCGTCATTTGGTCAAACAACGGGAAAACGTGACAATTCGTCTTGCAGCAGTAATACTAATCCTAAGCCAAAGCATCTGCGAAGGAGTGCATCACGCACTTATGCAGTAGTAAAACACACATCAAGCTTATTAGATCTAGTCCTTTTTTAATATTGTATCAATCTCATTCCAATTCCGCCTTCATAGTGAGAATACCATGTCGGTCTTACAATTAGGCACTTCAAAATACTTTCTAAGATAAATTGGACAAATTGATCCAAAGAGTGCAATTCACAGAGTACATTTCACAACGGTGCAGAGAGTTCAGGAGTACAGAGTACAAGATACAATTTGACCGCTGTCTGCTTTCCGCGGCGTTTCATGACCGCCGGACTATACATATACCATTCCGTGATACCGTGAGGTTGAGAACACAAAAAATATGCAAAAATTTTTAGCGGGCGGTTCAAGAACAAAACATGGCAGCATACAAGCAATTGTGATCGACGAGGTGCGGCAGGGGTGAAAGTGCCCTTTCTGTGGGAACATAAAGCCATCTTGCCGTGGTCAGTATGGGAAGAAGTTCCCTGGGTCATATATAGCTTCTTTGGTCTTTGCTCAGTGGTACGCATAGCATTTGAATTTGTGTAGTTGCCGTGTAATTGAATTTCAACACAATGGGAAAAAGTTGGCAAATTCGGAAAAAAATTCACATTTTGCACTGGTGCTGGACTACGTCCGCCCTTAACTGGGGCTCGAACGTATAAATTTGTGTACTTGCCGTGCGTGCAAAATGCTGTGTTTCATACCTATTTCCACAGCACCGCAGATGAAGAGGATCAGTAGTGGGATCCACAGACTGTAAAACACAATGTCGACGATCGTGCATATCTGAAAGTTATTGATTGTTGTATGCATAGTGTGAATATAACCGGCGAGCTGGCCCGCCGGCGGCGGTAGTAATCCCCTCCCAATCCGTGACATTTACTCCGTGAGAAGACAAAGAACAAAAATGAAATTCCTTTGTTAGTTCACGGAGAACATCTCGCCGAGTGGGGGGTGGATTACTACCGCGACAGTCGTGGTCATTGCCAGGGCTGTAGTTTTTACGTTTTCCGTTTTTCCGAATTTTTCGTTTCCCGACCATTTTAAGGACGGCTTACGTAAAAATGACGGTATCCGGCCACCTTTATGTTTCGTTCTACAACCGCCATAGTAATAGCCACATGTGAAGTAAAAGACGAACAATAGATCCGTGTGCATTTTTCGAATTTTTGTGGACGACCAATAAGAAGTTGATGTTATGTGAAGTTTATCGAAAGAACTTCCAAGGAGAGAATATGTGATCGGGGTAAGTTTTTAGGAGCACTATGTTCCTTTCACATAAGAAACGATGCTACTACAAATTGGTTTATTTCTGTACGCGGAACATCAGTCTATATTAGGAATGCAACCAATGGACATCTACTACCAACTTCTGAAATAACCGCTTTCAACTTTTCCGACAAGGAAGATCACGTCCAACGATGTAGAATGGTGGAAGTGTGGCAGAAGGCGCCCTATGCAACGCAAGAGACACGGGTTAGATTTCCGGCATGTCGTCCATGTCGGCAACCGGTTGTAACCAGAGTTGTGTGTTTCCGACCATTTTTTGGAAAACTTTTACCTATATTTTTCCGGCTTGCCTAAATTAACCGAAAATCCGGAAAAGGGTTTGGAGAAAATTTTATTAGTTAGAAAACATTTTTGAGTGAATGAACTTTGAACGATGCAGTTAGAGCTAACTCTCATTTTGTGCCCCCCCCCAAAACGTTGATTGCAAGTTTTAAAAAAATTGCAGATTCCAATGAGTGACACTTTTTCCAAATTTTCCAAATTTTACAATTTTCCGACTTTTAAATTGTGAAAATTTTTTTTCTGTTTCCAAGAAATTTGCTTGCACTAATTGTAAGTTGAACGTCAAAACACTGTGTAACGATTGCTTTGTGTTTTTTCCGCGTTCCGTGAACTTCACGGTAGCTTGTTAATATATATTTAAAGACTTAATTGACTTGGACATCTCATTTTCCAAGATTTCGACACGCCGGTGAAGGTTAGTCGCACACGAAGAATATGTCTGATTGTGACTGTGGTCACGAAAACAAATCGGACCGTGTGAATGCTTGGACAAATTCGGACTTAATATGGCCTACGTCCTGGCCCTCTAAGGACCCCTGCAAACGAAATGGCTTGAATATTCCCTGCTTTGATGCAGCATGTAAAGGGAAATCGAAAGGTGCGGGGGGGGGTGCACATATACGTTAGCATCTGAACACAAATCGCACACCTTATGATTCTCAGAACTTTGAACCTCATCCCCTGGAATAAGAAGAATCGTTAGCAGAGTTTGGAAACGATTTTTACATAACCAGATCGCCCTCTTCACTGTTCACAATGTCTCCCATCCTAATTTCAACTCCCAATTATACCATTTTCTCAACAAAAAAAGGCGTACAAAGTTCGGCATTAGCAGACCCGGCTTCACCGTGCACACACCAATCATCCCGAGCACGCAGGCCACAATGTGGAGACTTTGAGAAATAATCTGCAATGATCGAACGTTGCTTCGGTTCTCAAGGGTACCATTGACATATCCTGACTCCGTTCTGGACAAATATCCATCTGTCACTTAAAATTCAAATTTTCCCAACAAATTAAAATTCTTCATCGCTCATTGCAGGTTTAACTACTCGTGAGACTGAGACAACTGTGCAAAAATTTGAATATGGTAAAAAATTTGAATATTAAGCGTATTAAGAATATTAAACTGGCGAACATTTGAATATAATGGAGTCAGGTATGCTAATGACATTGTGAATTAGATGTGTTCATCAGATCACAAAACGATTGTTGAGAATCATTGAGAATCCTATCGCCACAATATCCTGGCAACAATTTTTATCTTCCGCCACATTGTCATTGTCAGCCATACATTCTTACATAGAATAAATATAGAAAATTGAATTCTAAATTTTTCTTATTCGGAATGATTCTCATTCAAGCGGTGTGCATTCAATACGTTCTTATGCAGGCAATTACATGTTCTCGCTCACACGGCAAGTACAAAAGTAGCAGCCTCCATAGATAAGCTGAGGTCGCGACAAATTCACGCACGCAGCCGCGATGCGTTATTCCATTTTTAAGCACTAGTAGTTTTGTTCCGTTGATACTTTGCATAGCCCTCATTCATTGCTCCGAGACAAAGGAATTCGACCGATTTCGAGCATCAATAAAATGGAACCGAAACTACTTTCAAAATCAAATTTTAAAATGTAATACCGTAGCGCTATACATTTTTCATTCAAACGGGGGTTTCGCTCGGCCGCAAACTTTTTGAATGCTTGTGCTTGCCGTGCGCCCATAGTCAACATTTTGTGAGTACGCGACTAAACATTTCATTACGAACAAATGGCGCCGCCAGAAATAAGAACTGCCTGAATGAGAATGTACTGAATGAACACCGCTTGAATGAGAATCATTCCGAATAAGAACTGTGTATAACGAGAAGCGCCTGAATGAGAAACGCCTGGATAAGAACCCTCCCATATAAGAACTTTTTTTATTGTTAGAGTTTCAAACCACGATCTTCTAAATAGTAATCTACATGAATATAGACAATGGCTGAGCGATGAGAACAATGTGTGCATTATATAAATCAATTACTATAGAAATGTGTTATCAGTATCATAAACTACTGCATTGTATGCAAGAACATCGTTGGTTTGAACTAACAATATGGGCAATATCAGTTCTTATGTGGGAGGGTTCTTTTCCAAGCGTTTCTTATTTGGGCAGTTCTCATGCAGTTCATTCTTATCTGGGCGTTGTTATTCAAGCGCACGGCAAATACAGAAGTAGCAGCCCCCATAGATAAGTTGAGGTCGCGGCAAATGCACGCACACAGCCGCGATGCGTTGTTCCATTTTTAAGCACTAATAGTTTTGTTCGGTTGATAGTTTGCATAGCCCTCGTTCATTGCTTTGAGACAAAGGAATTCGACCGATTTCGAGACCGAAGCATGAATAAATTGGGACCGAAACTACTTTTCAAATTCAAATTTTCAAATGCAATACAGTAGCGCTATACATCTTTCATTCAAACGGGGGTTTAGCTCGGGTCAAAGTGTTGAGTGCTTGTACTTGCCGTGGCAGGCGGTGTTCATTCAGTATGTTCTCATCCAGGCGGTTCTTATTTTTGGCGGCGCCGAACAAATTACTACACGCAGCAATTTTGTATTTCTCACTTATCGGACCATTTCGTGAGCCGTATGCTATTCACGTGCTTGACTCCGTTCTGTACAAATGTTCAACTGTCATTGTCGGAACAATATCGTAACACTCACCTCTATGATGAGAAAGCCTTTATAGATTCCTGTGGCCTTGGCGACCTCAATACTAAACCAGATTACGAACGCCGCCGAAAGAAGGGTCTGTATGATAGCGACAGCAATGTAGCCACCCTGAATATGTGATGCAGTGCATGTTCGCGGGTCTACTTCCAAGCCAGGGCTTGGGGGAGGGGGCGTGGCTTTCCGCCGTGATTGATCAACCCACACACACAACAAACCCGCTCTCTGAATAAAGTAAATGTACTCGCTTCAGCATTGCAGCGTAATTATCTTGGCAGCCAAGGAAAAAATTCGCATTCTGCCGAAATAAGTGCAAAGAATAAATACCGCCTGTGATATCACACGCTTTCTGCGCTAGCGTATTCGTTGAACTATTATTGGCATTCCTGACTCCGTTTATTACACAAATGTCTTTCTGTCGCATAATATTTAAAAGTTGTTATCATATCCAATTTTTTTATAGTTAGGCAGTCTCACAAGTGAAATAAAAAATATATTTTTAAATATACTCGGCAAATTTGAATATCAAGCGACAGACAGACACTTGTTCAAAACGGAGTCAGGCATGTCATTGGTATAATATGTAACACTGTAGGGCGAACCACACCTAATCTATATATGCTCTTGCACAAAACCGTCGCAAAAGCATGTTATCATACAATGTCACTCATCAAGTATCATTTATGCAAAACGAATTGTCACGTTTTTTAGTTGTTTGACCCAACGACGAACTGTGCTACACTTTCTAGGTTGTCTAAAATATTAGATATTGTTGTGTTGCACATGGCGAGCAAAAAATTGGAATACTGAACTAGGTTTTTTAGATTGTTTATAAGCATATTAATATTCACGATTTATATCTCTCTCTCATTGTCAGTTACTTGTTTGGACAATTCGTTTAGCTTCAATAATATTCATATCTTTAAAAAAAAATCTTGTGAAAAAGTTTGGATAGGCGACGATACCTTGATGTGGCAACAGCAGCAACACTTTTCGTCGTTACCCATTTCCTTAAAGCAACGGATAAAGTGAGAAAAAACACATGAATTCTCCAGGTTTGTTGCTAGTACCGCCACAAAGTGCTTCCGATTGAGATGAGTGTATGAGTAAAGAAATCCTTCTGGCGTACACCCATCCCCTTGGTTTCAGAGACGCGAAATTTAAATATTTCTTAAAATTCTTAAAACCGGTTAATACGACAGTTGTTTCAGAAAGGCAAAGCGGAAATACCCTGTCCTTAGAACGGGTTATTAGCTACTTACGCAACATAAAAGAACCAAAAAAAATGGAACACGGCTAAAATTGAAATACCTAAATACCTATTTCTTCCCTGGATGTGAGGAGTCAATCGAGAACGCCCGTCGCACGAGTCGAACACAGCGAGAATGATGCCTCCGAACAGAATTTCGTGCTCATTTGCAGTGCATTTCATTATTTGTAGCGTCATGATGCGTTTTGCTGGAAAAAAATCCACCTCTTTGCTCACGACTTTGGAGTTAAATAACTTGCACTCTTTCCTACTCAGAGAAAGTCAGCCTAACACTTTGAGTATCGTAAGTTTGCAACCGCAGCTGCCATGGTATTAATCCTCTTCAATCCGTGACCTTTACTCCGTGAGTAGACAAAGAATAAAAATGCAATTCCTTTGTTAGTTGACGGAGAACATCTCACGGAGTGGAGGGGATTACTACCGCGGTTGAAGTCGGAGCACTGACTCTTACGTAAGCACCTTTTTTTAAATGTATATCTAATGTAAATTTGCGACCAGAATTAATGGTTGTAAAGCAACAAGTTAATGAGAAAATAATTTTACATTTTAGTGTGCTTGACTCCGTTTTATACAAATAGACGACTATAAATTGTGAACTATTCCGTATTACGATTACGTATTAAAATCGTTAACAATTAATAGCGCTTTCAAAACTGATAGGATTGCGAAAAAGTTGAATGGCGTAAAAATTGTGTATTTGCAACAAAAAACATATAAGATTAAGATATTGTCATACATAACTTTGTACGCGTTGACATGGCTCATAAAATGCGAATTTTCTATCCTTTGTATTATTTCGGTATTGAATTCTATGCAGCATCCGCTGAAGAACACATTTGGCACTGAAAAATAACAGCATATGTGGATCATGGTACTATTGTAATATCTGACTCCGTTCTGTACAAATATCCGACTGTCATTATACATTCAAGTTTGTGAGCGTATTCGAGTTTTCCTCAATTCAGTACAGGCTCACAAGCTTGTGAAATGGTACAGGATTGTGAAAATGTGAATACTTTGGCAAATATGGGTAATTGGAAAGAAATCTAAGAAAGATACCATTGTAAATCCGACAGTCGGATGATTGTACAGAACGGAGTCAGGTAAGCCAATAGTAACGGTTGGTTCGAAGCCCCGCTTGGGTAAACATTATTGCTCTATAAAAAACGACGAGTACCACACTCGATCATATAGAAATATGGAGCTCCTGGAATGTTTCCAGTACACAATTTTCGACATCCCGCACGTCAGTCACAAGTCAAGAATATGTCCGTGTTACCTTGGGAATGTTAAGTCCTGAGTTGGTTGGGCAACTCCGAACTTAATATGTCAGACGTGTCCCGGTCTCTTCGGGACCCCAGGCAGGCGAATAGGCCTTGATTCGGGATAATGCTACTTTTACTTTACTTTACCTTGCTTACATCACCGCTTGCTGGGCCCCGGAATCCTCTCGAAAAAAAATTGTTCATTTACAGCGATTTTTTGGTTCCTCATGGTCTAATGAACATACGAATCACAAAAGCGCCATAAAATAATGTTTCTAAACTTTACAACTTACAGCGCAATATTTTACTGTGATCAGTGAAAAAAACGCACCAATCTATATGTCTTAAACATTTTTCGTGGCATCACTAGGGTCGACGCACATTAAAGCGGAGGTATGTTTGATATGCGCATTTCAACGAGTCGGTCGCAGGAAGCATGTAAAACGAAGTGATATGATGTTAAGCAAAAGTGGAGCGAAAGTCCGGTACCATATCGGATAATGGAGAGGAACAGCAACAGCGATAGTAATCCTATACACTCCGAGAGATGTTCTCCGTGAACTAACAAAGGAATTTCATTTCTATTCTCTGTCGGCTCACGGAAAAATGGTCACGGATTGGAGGGGATTACTGCCGCGGCAGAAGTCACAGCATGAAATTTAGATGCGTGAGTAGCGACTTCAGCACAACCTGAGAGTATTTGCTTTATCGTTATCGGAGCAGTTGATTTTGGATATCCGTGATCTTAATACTAAGCAGCTCCACGTTGTAGGGTATGTGGTTGTCTATTTGCGGCTCGGCCCGTATCCAGGCTGTTGACCATATGCTCCAGGGTTCGGCCCATATCCAGGCTGTTGCCCATATGGGGCGGGGCCCGGCCGGTATCCGGGCTGTTGCGCATATGCGACTGGGCCGGGTCCGTATCCGGGCTGTTGTCCATATGCGGCAGGTTTCGGCCCGTTTCCGAGTCCACCTTTTGCCTTCACCTCTGCTTCGTTCTTCAGAACTCGTAAGCATTGTCGGTTTACCTGAATGCGTAAGGTGATGCTGAACGTGGCTTACGTCCCGTAATTGTTTGATGGATGGAGAGGGGGGGGGGAGGCAGAGGTGTGCTGACCCAGTCCGCCAAATATAAACTAAGACATAGCCTGACGACTATTGTGACCCGCATCTGTACCATTGACTGCCTTGCTATACTTCCTCAATGGGGCGAGGGGGATTTCCCGCACAGACTGGTTAGCCCACACCCTGATAAGGGTGGAGGGGGTGCTTTAAGCAATCAGGGTCGAGGCCACGCCATCTGCCCATTTCGTGGAAGAAATACAGATCATGCCTGTCTCAGTTTTGCTCAAACATCCGTCTGTCACTAAATATTCTAAGGTTGCTCATAGATAAAAAAAATTCTTGTTTTTTTGCTAATAAATAAAAATAATTTTTTGGCATGTTTGAATAATATGGATACAAATAGATATTTGTACAGAACGGGGTTAGGCATAAAAATAGCATTAAAAAAGTTTTGCGATTAACAATCAACGCTGGAGATAGTTTTTTTGACGCAGCAATGTGCAAATTAAAGGAAATGCTTGTCTTCAAAAACCGTAATATAAGTTTGAGCGATTATACTTCCACTGAGGGGGCGTGGGCGTGGCTTCCCCGGACTGATCAGATCATCCCCCTTGACAGGGAAGGAGGTAGGCTGGCAAGCCACGCCCCCGTCCCTTCAGTGGAAGCAGATCCGTGTAAACGAACAATCAATGCGTATATGTTGCATCCGATGTCAGCGAGTACAATGACGAGAGCGATCGACAATAATACGTACTCAAGGATGGTGCTTGCTGAAGTGAGCTGCAGTAAATTGAAAAAAAAATTGAAGATAATAATTTCAAATTTGATATAATAATTTGAAAAATTTGATAATTTGAAGATAAATTTGAAGACAATTTTGGAATACGTCACATCGCTTTTCAGTCTGTTAAAGAAGGAGTAAGCTAACTTTTTCACTATGACCATGTAGTCGTATATTTGTTCGAAACAAAGACAAATAGGATACAGTCAAATGTTTTTTAAACCTGTTTTTGCACAATTTGTTGAGTACATACAAAGATCGTGGGAAAAATTGAAAAGGGAGTCGTCAATGGGAAAAGAAATCGCTCGTCCCTACGCTAGTGTTGACTACGGTTAGAGTACTACTTGGGTTACAGTCGTTCAACGTGAAACATCAAACGCCCTGTGTTTTGTTGCATATTTACATAGAGTTGTAGCGTATTTGCATAGTTGGAAAAATGCCAAATAAAATTTTTTCCAGCTGTCTGCCTATCTTCTATCTTCGGCGGCTTCAACAAGCTCTGTTTTAGTTTTCCATACTCCATCAAACACTTCACTATGATTCCCTTCAACATCGTGACGCTAGTACAACTCGGAAATAAAAATTGTAAAAAAAATCTGGAATTTGTGTTTGCACTATAATGGCGCCGCCCAATATAAGAACCGCTTGGATAAGAACCGCCTAAATGGGATCCCCAGAACAGTGCTCTCTAATATGATTAACCTTTGTCGAGGGTTCTCATTCAGGCGGTTCTTAACCAGGTGGTTTTTATTCTTGGCAGCGCCACTATAGTGCGAACGAAAATTTCTTCAAAAACATTCTGAATGTAGTGAAATCCCAGTATGCATACCGGGGTATATGCACCGCCTATCTTATATGATTAGGCTGCGAAAGTGAACAGTGGAAGCTCACGGGAGTTAAATGAAGGAATGTTTCACACTGTATTACATACCACTTTTGATTGACAAGACCCACAGATAAACAATCAAAAATAGGATATAGAGAGCGTGCACCACGATGGAGATAATCGAGTATGCCTGCAAATTTCAACAATAGCATTTACGTTTAATACTCAAAAAAAGAGGCCTTAGATTTTGAGATGCTAAAACACACGCTAAACTGTTTTTCAAAGACTCTTTAGTGCTGCACCCTACCATTTCAAGATGTTGCGAAATACGTAACAGTGAAAAAAAGTAATGTTTTACACATTCAAGTTTATTTGAGCCTTTTTTCTGAGTGACCAAAGTTATCAAAAAAAAAACATGAGCAAAGTTTCATAATCCATATTTCCAAACATTTTATTTTCACCGCACTTATATGTTCCTGCCACAACGGAATAACGGTTTCGCAGCTCCTTTAAAGAAGGCCGGAAACCGTCAGTTTACCGAGGAATTTACCTGCGTGTATTCCCTGAAAACACAAAAGTAACGGGTCAATAAAACACTCATTTTGAGCGCATTTTCCGTTAAATGAAATGACGGTTTCCGGTGTCCTTTAAGCAAAACACGTTTCTTCTTCCATCAAGTCTTCCATCCCGCCCCCTAAATGGAAGAAGACCGCAGAACACAAAAACTTTGTTTCATCTTCCGATTAGGGGGCGGGCTTCCCGCACTGACTGGTCAGATAGGGGTGGGCTGACCAGTCAGGCACATTGGCCACGCCCCGCCCCTCAAATGGAAGAAAACCGTAGAACACAAAAACTCCAAAAAAAAACCCTACAAAGTTCGAAAGCAGAAGAACCGGGTTCACGATACACACACCAATCATTGCGAGCACACATACAACAATATGAGCAACTTCGAAAACGATCTGGAATGACGGAATGTTGTTTCGGTTATCAAGGTAGAACTATTCAAAAGCACCCCGAAATAAAAAAAAAAGCACTATTTCTTTATATATGCAATTACC
>JACMIJ010001789.1:0-11243 GCA_014805365.1 Koerneria luziae
GGTGAGGGAATACGGGTATGAGGTAGGGAATGTGTTAGGTACTACATATGTGTGTTGTGTATGTAGTATAGTGTAATATGCTAATTGTAAGTTTGCTATAATACTTGTTGTGTGGACTTTGATACTCCTTTCAGTCTTGTTGTTTGTTGCATTGTCTTGCTAGTTGGTCTACTTTTTGATCATATGAATATTTGTCTCCTCACTGTTTTGCCTCGTTATTGGCACTTGAATACCATCTACAAAAGACCTACCTTTAAGTCGACTCATTTTTCGCCGTGTGGCCAACATTTGCTATGTTATGTGGTTTAGGACTTTAAAAATATACATTGTTTATATCTCTCCATAGGGTATGCTATGAGGTCTCGATTCTGGAAAACTTTACTTTCCTACATGTGCAATGAACCCTAGAAAGCCCTTATGAAGCCGCCGAATAGCGTCTTAATAGATGCCGCTTGCTTTCTACACATTCACCATAAGAGCAACAGGGATTTGCTCATCCATGACATGGCGCACATTTCAATGTTTTTGTGAATCAAGCGCGCTCTTAGTGCCATTTCACGGAAATTATTATGAGATATTAGCATGATAAGGTCGGGTATGTTGCGGGCCCCGGATTATCGGCCATTTAGCGCCGGCCCACTGGATCCGGCTCATAACGTACATGCACGTTCTTGAACGGCCGGAAACGGGGCAGTTCTGCCTTTTCCACGTAGTCTCAGGGTAGTTCCCACCTGATTGTGAGAAGACTACTAGATTGCTTTTAAGAAAGAATGGTCTTATTGTTAGGTTTTGCTGCTTTTCAATATCTCGTCTTTCATAGCGTACGTTCTGATTGATTGTACTAGGGAGACCGTATTAAAAGATAACAGTCAACGTTTAAAAAAATTAATTAGGCTTTAAGGTTTTTAAACAGGCTATCCTCTATGCTACTTGTTGGTCTCTTGCAGTTATAATAGTAAAGAAGGGAGACTGCCGCCTTGTGGACCAGTGTTTGGGTCTCCAGACTGAGATTCCCATCGTTGAGAGCAACAGTGTTGTGGCTCTCGTGCATAAAGAATCGCGCACACTTTGTGAAATGCTTTGGCGAGTACTGGCTGCTCTTTGCTCTGTATGGTTTGTAAAAGTCCTAAGTCAGTGAAAAAATAGTTTGTATTGCTGAGTTTTGTAACGTTATTTATCAACTTATTTGAGTAAAGCTTTGATTTTACCGACTTGTCAACGGACAATCTACTCAATGTTTCAGCTTAGCTTTTTATGCCGAACATGTTTGTGTTTTGGTGCTTCATCGTCTTTGCAAAAAAATATGAATATTCCTGTGTTCCTGTGCGACCTATCGTCCTCATGCTGGTTGTTCTCTCCATTTTGAGGTTCTTTTTCCCTGTTCTTTGCCCATTCTCTCAGCTTATTCAGGGTAATAGGTGGTTTCCGGATCATTGTTGGCTCTGGCGTTCTTTTTTTTGCTTTGGAGTATCCGCTATTCGTGTAGAAGACACGAATATTTGCCTGAATAACACGAATATTCGCCTGAATATTCCTGAACGGTGAACCAATTTTGTTGTTCTTTTCTTCGGCTTATCAGTTTCTTCGCATCTTATGGGCGTTGCGTGTTTTTCACGATTTCAAAGGTCTTGTTATTGCTAAGGATGGATTACTAAGTTGGCTTTACGTTCTTTTTTCCCATGCGTAGTGAGTTGTGTGGAAAAATATGCGTTTCTAGTAATCGCAACGTTTTGAAGCTGTTCAAAGGTTGAGGGTTAAACACTGACATATACCTATGTTCTCACTTCAAATCCTGTCGTATTCTTATGAAAAAACGGTAGCCCTTTTGCTTCATATACCTTATATTATGCCTCATATTATACCTTCATATACCTCACACATACTGAACTTTTTACTATTAAATTTATTCATTCATTGTTTTTACGTAGAGAGATCGTAAAACGCTGTGGTAATACTGTGCACTATCTTGGGCCAGGCTTAGACCTAGCCCAAAAACACAGGGATTGGCGCTAAGCGTCTTGCATTTGGACGCTGCGCGATATCGCTGCGTGATTAGCGATCTTTAGACCGTGCGTCCATACTATCGTTAGCACCGTGACAGCTCCGCTTTGTCCTGTCAGCCTGATAGGCGAAATCGGCTTGCGCTGTCGCGGCGGCTATTTTTTTGACGTGCAGATAACACGCTGACCACGTCACGTGTCCATGATCTTCTGGAAGGTTCTTCGGCGTGAATATTAGGTGATAGATCACAGCATTTCATGAGCACCAATCTAACATTCTAACAATATAATTACAACCTCATTTGCATACAAAGGTTTTTGAAGAGCGAAGAAGGGAAAATGCAGATTTTATACTGGCGATCTGGGAATAGCTTGAAAATGCTGTGGATACTGGTCTTACAATTAGAATTGTATGCAAGCGATAATCTTGGAGCGAGTCTGTTCTTCTGAAGTGTGTTTTGGGTACACTGTCATGCCACGTGCTGTCACTACTCTTGCACTAGTAGTGGCGTCGGTGATTGGGCGGTACTCGTGGTACCGACGTTGGTAATCCGTACCACATTTCTGTGGGATTGTATGGCTTACCGTTTTTACCATACATCGACGTATCACGTTCCTATATTTCGAAAACAGAGTGACCTACTAATATATGGCGCCAGAAACGGGGTACCTATTGAAGATGTAGGCTCACGAACGGGGCGCTTCCCATGTTAAGGTATCCCAAAACGAGGTGCCTTGGCGTAATCAATGACGTTATTGTCCATGCATGGTTTGCACCACTGTTTCTGTAGCAGACCTTGGTGACTTTGGCACCCAAGTTCAACAACATGAAAGTGCTGCTTCTTTTTGCGCATGACGTAGCGCTGTTTTTGAACGTGAGACATGGCTTTTTATGTCAGTTATAAGGGATAACGTTTAATAAGACTTGAATTAAGGGTCTGCTCATCGCGGATTACATATGCCTTCTTTAGACCACTAATTATCTATATAGATACTAAGTCTATATCATGGTCTCGTAATGTAGTTTTTGGTATGACTTACAATTAAATTTTAAGTCATTCCTGAGTGTTTAGTGTTGAATACGATAGTGCCAACTGTGAATCAGAAACACCATAGTTCACAGTCGCCGATTTTAGTGCTTTTAGGCCACCAAAATGAAAGATTGGGTTTGTATTTGTGCTATAGTCATCAACCGCCCGCACTCCAGCCGCGGGAGCAAACCCCTGTGTTTTCAGTCTGCTGTCCAGTGACCTTTTCACTGAGTTACTGTAAAGGCTCGCTGGAAACTCACTGGAAACAGAGGAGCTTACTAAAGCGGCTGGTGATTCCCTATGATTAGGGAACCCATCTTACACCTGAATTCCTGGAAAGAACAGTCAACGCACCATTCTTATATGGGTGAGCTGTGATACTGATTGGGCTTATCTCTTTCTCTCTGGTAGTGGGGTGTCCCAATGATGCATCACACTATTGAAGATGATTAGGGAACTGGAGAAGTGTCCCCCCCCCCTCTTGATAGTGGGCCTAAACCATGCATGACTGTTTGTTGGCTCTCTTTTTATAACTTTTGTGTTTTCATTCCAACTATTGATACAATGTATTTTTAAAACATAAGTATAGAAGTTGTTGTTAGAAAGGTATGTGCTTTCCACAGTTGCTTCCGCTTATTTACAGTGCCTGATTTGCATACAAGAATAAAGGCTGACCTCTTTAAAAGAAAGAGATATGCAAATTTGGGACCAGCCTTGATATAATGCGCTTTCTGAACTACTTGGAAACTTGATTCTGCGATTCTAGCTATACACAGTCTGTTTGTATTGTTTGAACACGTTCGCACTGACTCATTTTGCAATGGTATGCAGATTTTGTCTTCATTCGCCTTCGAAATGCGAAGCTCTGTTCACACTTTTGTCTCTCGTGCGGTGAGTAACAAGACGAGTTTTTTTTCTGGGGGTTACCGAAACTTTCATGCTCTCACTTGACTTTACGATTCCCAGTCGTACAGTATCATTCATACGGGAAACGGCATCGACAGTAGGTTGGTGTTGTGTACTTGTCTGTTTGTTTGCAAGAAAAGACAATATCAAAGTTGGCATACTAAGCTATTAACTGTGCCTTTATATAAGTTCCAATGGGTTTCGTAGCATCCATGCTGGCCCGGATTTGGTGTCATTCGGCTGCTCATGACATGATTTCTTCTCTTTGTCTGCTTTCTTTCTCTTTGACGCTATCGAAGCGTTTTCCTTACCGCGTGTTGCCGCGTCTCTCAACGCGTGCCTTCCGCGTCTCATTTGCTGCCTGTTTCAGGGTGTTCGTCGGCGTCCGAAGCGAGTGTCCGTTGGCTCGTCCGCGCCGCTTCGTCTTCCGCGTCGCGTGCGCGCGGTTCCCACCGCTGAAACCGCAATCCGAAACGGGTGGAGCGACCCCGACTTCGTTGAGTCGACTAGTCTTGGTAGGTTTCTCGAAATTTGATTTTGAAAAATTTATTCAAACTTGAAATTTTTTCTAGTTGATGTATCGCTTTTACATGGTGTTAGCATGTACTCATATTGCCCTTGAAACAACAAACGTACTTGTTGGTCTACTTCTGATTATGTGAATTTTTGTCTGCTGTGTTTCTACTTACTTACTGTTTCGTCTTGTTGTTAGCACTTGAATACCGTTTTCAAGAAACCTGCTTATTATACAAGTCGACACGCTGGGTTTTGCCGTTTCAGTTACAGGTGACCATTTAACAAAATTAGCTAGAAACGACGTGCCTATCCAAGAATATTATATTTTAAGCTGGGTATCTCCCATTGTTAACAAACTCTTGACGGGGTGCGACAGCTTGGGGCACTCCGGGTGCGCCGCCGTAACACCCCGGGTGCGCCAACGTTTTGAATCTCTCTCTGTCGATGCATGTCTTACTATGAAACGCACGAGGAGGAGTGGTCTTCGTCTTCTTCGTTGTGACAGCTGCACACGGTCGCACGATAATATGACAGCTCATGAATGCGTTATTGTTTGCTGTGTATCTATGAGTGCCCGACAATAAGGATGTGGCTTGCAGAAGGAATAACTTAGCGTTCGTGATATTAAGCTCGTGAGGAGGTGAGAATTATAAAGAAGCCGTTTATTGCTAATAATGAGGTTAACAAGGAACTTGCATTGAGGAAAGTGCTATCTGCTTTGTAATATGATAGATAGATTATTGTTACCGTCTCTTAAACTATGTATAGGTTGTGCAAATACGGCTTATCAAAGGGTCTTCTGTAGGAATTTACGATTAGTTTCAAATTTTGCTTTGTGAAACTCTCGTCATTGTGTTTACAGTTGGGCTGGGTCGGTTATAGGCTTGTGACTGGTAAACACACCACGGCTTAATATCAACTGTCAATCAAGCTAATGACTCAATTATGACTTATGACTCGTATCTTAGTGTGTACCTATTATGCAGTCTGTACCTTTGGCTAGTGATTGGAACTTGTTTGTTGTTAACGCACAGGGTGGCAGACTCTACGTTTTAAGTAAGTAAAAGTAGTAAGAAAAAGTCGGTAAGTAATTGTTAGTCTTTTTGGCTTGTAAGTAATGCCGCCTTTTAGTTGAATTTTTGTTTCAAGTTTCGAAGTGTCGATTGGTTAATTTTATGTTGAGGCTGTAGGACTTCCGGCGGTCTCAAATTTGCATATTTGTTTGCAAAGTACATCTATTCTTGTGAGATCAGCCTTTGGAGTCATTGCAAATTACATACATTCTGTGTATTGTGAACGACAGTTTTGTAATCTATTCATTGTTTTATTATTAGTTTGATTGCCAATGTTTATTACTTATTTAACTTTACAACAATATAAATTTGTAAGTATTGTATTTATCGACCGATTTGCAGGTAAGCGATGAGTGGTCACTATGGGCGCGTCTTCTACATGGATGATTGTGGAAAGAACAACAGCGGAACGTCGACGCCCGAACGCCGAGAGAGCACAGACGACGAGGCGAAACGAAGGTTCGTATTGGTTATTGATTTGTTTTTTGCTTGTTTATTTATCGTCATTTATTGTTTATCTAAAGATATCGTTGAGTACGTAGAACCAAGATATGTACTTCGCTGGTTGAGCAATGATGAACGTACCTGTATTCTAGACAGCTTACAATTAGGGAAACTATTCTGGACAACTTGAAAAACGTTTATTCTGGACATTTTTGGAAAGGTTACACAAAGTTGTGAGTCAAGTGGTGGACACTAGTGGTGGACTAACAGTCTGATATTTTTGTTTTGTTTTCTTTTACTCAATGAGTACGTCTCAATAGGTTCATATCATAATCAGTTATCAAAAGCGGAAATGAGTCAGCCGAACGCTGAACTCAGTGGGTGGTACACTGTTTTATTGGGTTCAACGGTCGGCACCTTTTTTGTGTTTCGTGCCAATCACTTGTAATGTGAACGGTATGTGTGGAATGTTGGCTGCGTTGAGATCGTTACGGTATAGTAGTAAATGCGCCTACTATTGAAATGGGCAACGAGATATAGACGCAGAATAAAATGGTGAGAAAAAGCTACCGTTTCCTTATATACTTACAACACCATTTTCCAATAAGTGACCGCCTGAAAATGATATGGTTATTATTTAAATCCACGATGCCGGTATGATATTTTTTGTTTCGTACTATTTTTGTGGGAAATGAGGATTATGGGAACTAACTATTGCGGAAAGTGGTGTGTTGTGGGAAGTGGTGACCGTCTCAACGAAATAACGGTTTCGCCGCTTCTTCAATGCGTTTTTTTGCAGCCGCACGTCCACGCTGAGTTCGTGCGCGTCCTGCGGCGGCGGTCAGCTGCTGTCGTCGCTGTCCGCGCACTCGGGAATCCTTCGACCGAACAAACCACCGAATATCACGCTCAAGGAGGTCCATAAACACAACATGCTCGTTCGTTTACTTGTCGCTCTTTTTGTACCACGGGGGATACGGTAGTAGCATCTACTCAGAGCAAGATAAGCTTCAATGGTTTTTGAGTGTTTGAAACACTTATTTTCTTTGGTGTTAAGTATTTCGTAATACTATTGAGAAAAGGAGTGTTATAAGCAAAGACAAAGTGAAAAAGAAGTGATATAAGCACTCAAGTACAAAGGAATGTTTGAAACACTCAAAATTTGAGGCTTATTTTTGCTCAATATATTTAGTGATGCTCAATTCGCGTGTGTTACAGGTTCAAAAGCATGAAGATACACTTTACGCGAAATCACTGCGCGTTACGATTTTCAGCAGACGTAAAAGTTCTGAAAGTTCACTTATTTAACGTTTATGATTACTACCCTAATCCGCCTCTTTGAGGGCTCAAATGGCGCTGAACTTTAGGGTGAGACAGGAAATGAAAATATGTTTGGGGGGGGGTCGAGTGACCTTTGCGTGTTTTTAATTCTTTTTCCTGAATTGTATGAATGGTGGGATTTTGATAAGAGGGTGTATGATATGTGCATGAAACTGGCGTCGCCAAGAAGAAGAACCGTCTGAATTAGAACCATCGGACAAAGGATAATCATATTAGCAAGCGTTGTTCTAGCGTTCTTTTTCAGGCGGTTCTTACATTGGACAGCGCCATGAAACCATCATCAGAATATGAGTTATACAAAGTACAAACTTGATTAAAAAAGAAAATTTGTAATTTTACATAGTTTTGGGTGTTTTGGTTTACCCTTTTTTCTTTCAACGAGGAAGAAATTCAGGGTATGCAAGGTGCGCCGTGACATGGATGAGTATATATGAGGGAGTGTAAATTTCATTACTTTGCTGGTCTCCTCTTTTCGCGCTTCCTTGAAAAGCGCATTATGTATGCAGCTCGTAAAAATGAAAGGAATAACATGTATTATGCGAATTGTAAATCGGAGCATTGTGGGGAAATGGAGGGGAAAATCGTGTTTTTTCGCGCGTTAATTTTTCGAACGTTTTTTTCTTTTACAAAAATTTTGAATGAAGTCTTATTAGTGCTGTGGTTTGAGTAATTCTATGTGAACTATAAAAGTACTGTTTCATTCAGTTGGCAATACATGTATTATACTAAGCGGAGTATTGGATAATCGTTGTTTGGACATTTGGACAGTTTAAGTTACATCACCTTGAGTAACGAGCCATTGCTCCTCTCACTTTACATATCGCTTTGTAATAGAGTCTGCATGCAAATTAAGTGCTGTAGAATAAGTAAGATTCTGTACTGCTAACATTTACACTACTCGATACGTTATCGTATATACATTGCGTTGAGTGACGAGCCGTTTTTCCTCAAGTTTCGCATGTCTCTTTGTCATACAGAGTGATGCCTTGTATTGTATGCAAGTTAGGTACTGTGGACTGATCAACATACTGTACTGGCAACATTCACAAGACTCGTTATCTCTCAATTTTGCGTATCCTTGTGTCATAGAGAGTGATGACTTTGTCATTGTTGCTATAAAAGTAGGTAGTTAAATACCGTAACTAAGAAACGTACTGTACTGCGAACATTCACAAGATTATTATATAATACATTGCCTTGAGTAAGGAGCCATTTGCTCCTCTTCTTTCTCTCCCCGGATTGTTTAATCGCCTTCTGACGTCTGTCCGATCCAGTGATATTCTCCCCATCCACACTCCCCTCTCTGCTTTCTCGCGTTTCTGAAAGGATTCCGGAATGTTGATGACTTTTTCGCCATTTTGACCGGATTTAGTGGTGACGGAACTGTGTGGCCAGAAGCTGTCAACATCGGGATTCGGGATTTAAGGGGGGTAGAGAAGAAGCTAACGGGACCATACATGGACACGGCACGTTCCTGTTTTTGGCGTACAGTGTGATACTCATATCTTGCGGCTAATTTTCGATGTGCTTTGTATGGAGAAGTAACCAAATGCGGAGTGACCCAATGTTCCCATGAACGTCATTGTCCATGTGTGGATGCACTCTCTGGGGTGGGTTTGATGAATCTTAATAGTTTATTAGGTTTATTATTATTGTCGGGACAGTCCACTGGGGTTTCCAGGATAAAGCGTCAGTCTCATCAAAACTGGGGGCACTGACCCCCTATAGTGAGCGGTAGTGGCAGGAAGAAGAAGATTAGGTTGTTTTATTATTATTGTCGATAAACTCTACTGGATGAATGTAGTTTGAGCTGATCTGCACTTGTTATGTAATATGCGAAGCTAAAAAATGACTGCAAGGCACACTGAAGAAGTAGTTTGCTGCGGAATTTTAGAATTGGCAGTGTTTTTGCAAAACTTATGATGTGCGTATGTATAAACACAGTTTCTGTTCGACAACTGCTATTATCTACTGTGTATATCTTGGCAATACTCATAATTGTATATAATTTACAAAACTGATACGGTAATTATGCATCGCATGAGAAGTTCGCGTTCTGGTCATTTCGCAAAGCGGATAAATTAACACAAGCAAAACGTACGATTTGACAAATCTTACTTATTAGGGTTCGGGAGCTGAGAATAGGGAAGAACACAACACTGTTATAATAGTTTTTTGTCGAAATGACGGTTGTAGGATTGTCCTATTTTGTCGATCTGTCCTCCATACGAAGTGTTCCGTTTGTATAGCCAGAAAGACTTTCTGGGAGAAATTGTTTTCTTTTTCGGTTGAAGAGCTTTCGTTGCTTTTCCTGCGTAAAACAATAATCGAATGTTGAATTATCATCTCTGGATGTGGACTGAGCTGCAATTTCGGATGACTTGGAGACATGCACTTTACGATACGGAATACTGTAACCAAGGTGATATGGTGCGGCAAACTCGAAAGCGCACAAACACACACACAACTGGCAGTTGGTAACTTAACTGACATAAATTCTGGTTTTTGTTCTCAAATCGAGCATAGCTGTTAAAATACAGTTACTAGTTAGTTTGAGAAACAATTTATGCTTTGTGTAAAAGTGATTTTTGTGCGCTTTTGGGATCATCCCGATGTTGTTACTATGTATCTGCGGTCAAAAGGAAATCACGGAGCAAAACCATGAAAGAAAGCAGTTTCGAGAAGCTTCTTGACTTCGATGCAAAACAATGACAGCACCCAATGCTGTCGTGTTGCTTTCACATACTGAATAATGCAAGGCGTGGGACAATAAGAAGCAAGATTCCGCAAAAACTGTACACTCGATCACTATTCGTTTTTCCCTTCGAACACTGCGTATGGGCTTCTTGTCTGTTCTACTTCATTGGGGAACAGAGCTACGAGAGCAACTACGACAAACGAAATGGTGTCTGCCGTACGGTACAAGGACAACCGGAAGACGAAAGAGTAGATCAAATCTGTCCGCCAGAACAACGATATCCGAACAGCTGTGCCGGCTTTTCCCGGTGGAAAATGCGCTAACAACGGTAACTTGCTGTAGCTATCATCCATCTAATACTAACAAAGCGAGAAAAAACGGCGTATACGACGAACCGCCGGTATTCGGTAAGAATACCGGCGAAATGTGCGGCGGCGGTTTTACAACCACCCACGCGCCGCCTGATCGGGCGGCCAAAAACCGTGCGCACGCCGCTTATCAGCTCGCCGTTTTATGTGCGAAAAAGACGACGGTTCCGAAGAATGCTGCGGAGAAGAAGCGAAAGTTGCTGCTCCGCTTCACCTATTCAAGAACATCGAGTAATAAAGCGGCGGCCGGCCGGAGAAGGAGCAGCAGTGTTGTGGGTGTATGCACAAGCTGCTGCTGCTGCCTGACGATGCCCGAGGTACACGTATCTATGGCAGCACCGGAGCAGCACAACCGGCGTCACCTTAACCCGAATATCGTCATCGACCGGCCGCCAGCCAGCCTGTCCGAGTGGATACTCGGCATGTTCAGGTAAGGTACTTGAGGGTTCAGTTCCCCAATCCCCCAGGGCTAGGGTTTTGTAGGTTTTTTGCGTTTTTAATTTGTGTGTAATGAGAAAGACGGGGATTATTCCGGGTTTGTGGAGATGAAAAGTGATGCTTAGCTGGGTGTGTGAATCATGGTGCTACGCTACGTAAGCAAGGTGTGTGTGCTCTGAAGGATAGTTGGGATCCGAATGAAGTCTCTCAGGGAAGCCTGAACTTTGACCGAAAGAAGCTGCCCGAGGCAGCTTCCCCTTGACTTAAGCTTCAAGGGGGGTTCAATGGCATAAGCTCATTTCCGACTGGTCAGAAGAGGCGAGCATGAGATTACCACACCGATGACGAACGTTCAGGGGGGGGGGGGGGGGGGGGGGGGGGGGGGGGGGGGGGGGGGGGGGGGGGGGGGGGGGGGGGGGGGGGGGGGG
>JACMIJ010001790.1:0-11242 GCA_014805365.1 Koerneria luziae
CCCCCCAACAACAGTTGGCGCAAATGGGGCATGACGCATATGAGGTGTCGTGCTGACGTACGGATCGTCGATGTAGAAGTAGACGGTGGTCGTGGCACTGGCATCGTCGATGACGGGCGCCACCACGTCATCGGTGATCAGCCAACCCGGCGCGATCAGAACGCTATTGTAGAAGTAACAGCCGGTTCCGTTCTTCTGGACGACATACGCCATCCATGGGTACGAATTCGCCTCGGATGTGTTGAAACCCTGAACGGAGTGATTCCTCGGAGGTGCAAAACACCATTTTGCTTACTTTGAGAACAGCGAACCTATGTATTATTGGCTTATCTGACTCCGTGCTGTACAAATATCCGACTGTCGCTGTATATTCAGTTTTGTAAGCGCATTTAGGTTTTCACAGATCAGGTCAGGTTCACAAGCTTATGAAATGGTAAAGGTTTGCGAAAATTTGAAATACTTGGCAAATTTGGGTAATTTGATAAAACCTAACAATAAGATTTGATCATTCAGTGACAGTCCGATATTTGTGCAGAACGGAGTCAAGAAAGCCAATAGTATGTCGCACAGTATCAATGTATTGCGTCTCAACAATATGACATATTGTGGACACACTATTTGACTGTGGCAGAAGCGAAGTGGTGTAGTGGCAGAAGAAGAGGGGCGAAGTGGTGTAGTGGCAGAAGGCGCCCTACACTATACAGAAGACCCGGGTTCGATTCCCGACACGTCCCAGCCCAACCAAGGTGCTAGCCCTCCGGGGAAGGCAATTGGTAGTGATCGTATCACGAAGAGTAATCGGTCCGTGTGAATGACTGGGCACCTTCGGACTTAAATTGCCCCACAACGTCCTGGCCTTCTCAGGACTACCCGCAAGGCGAAATGCCTTGAAATCGGGAGACTTTGTCTTTGCCTTTATCTGACTGTATGATGTATTGTGTATGATCCTTGCTGACTTGTGACTTGTGATATGGAAACACTCGAGGAAGTCCAAATTTTCAAGAAAAAGTTCACAGGAGGTTCAAATAACTGTGATTGGTCACAGTGTGGATATTATATGTTTAAAGGAGGCCGGAAACCGTGAATCCTCGGAGGCAAAAAAGCATCAAATCCTTATATACTTGCCCCCTCACAGAAGTTGCGGGTCTCTCATACACGCAGTTCTGTTAGCACAAAACAACGGTTTCTGGCCTCCTTTAAAGAAGCGAACCTCAATGTTGTGCTGGAAACAATCGCCGGTCGGTCGATAGTCGGCAACGACCGTATCTGAACAGAATTTCGATACAAACAACACTATTTAACACTTTCTTTCGTAGCAACAAAGATCCTAATAACAGGTGATGGAGCAGTTCACTATGTACGGATTCTGAAACACTAATACAACAGGTTGCATTCGAAGTGAGAGAATTTCAAGAACGTAACTTGGTTTGTACGATAAAAAAATATGGACAAATCTCAACTACTCACAGAAAAAAGAACCCTCAACTTTTGAGCTTTTTAGACGCTCTTTATTGCTTGCTGAAGTGTTCGTAACACTCATTTTCTTCAATGGAATAACAAATTGCTTAAAGGGGGCCGGAAACTGTCAATTTACCGAGGAATTTACTTATACGTATTCCCTGAACACAAAAGTGGGGGTCAATAAAATACTCAATATGAACACATTTTTTACGAATAAAATGACGGTTTCCGGCCTCCTTTAACACAGAAGAAACGAGTATTATAAATACTTTAGCACTGTTGAGGCTTATTTGAGGCCTAATTGAGTCTCTTTGAGCATATGAGTAATGCTTGTGAAGCGGTTTCCGTTCACGAATGCGATGTGTAACTCAGGAGGAAACAGAAAACTCACTCAACGACGAGCAACAGTTACGCAGGCACGTGAACAGCGGATTCGCAACCACGAAACCCTTGCATTGCATGTCTGACATGCACTCCATCTGGAAGATCATGACAATAAGATCTCTCTCTCTCTCTCTCTCTCTCTCTCTCTCTCTCCCTTTCATTTTTGAGAGGATTTTCGGACTTCCCATGTAGAACACATGCTTATGAAAAACATGGCATTCTAATAGAATATAATCATCTAACAGGCTCAAATTCAATGGTCATAAAATATACGAGTGCTCATTACGCTCGTCACGCCACATAAAAGTGGCAGGATTAGCCATCCAAAATGTTTTCAGTATTGCACAAAAACTTACAATTAAATTAACCAACGTGATATTATACATACATACATATATAATAATTATGTTTCATAAGTATTAATATTAAGTAATAGTTAGTAAACACCCAAAAACACACAACATATACGTTCGATACATATGCATATACTTTTAATCTTAATAAACTAAATACAATACCTGGCAAGCTGCATGGACTGCATTGGCGACGACCAAAAGTGTGATTGTAACTTTTATCAGCATTCGAAAGGATTTGTTCATTTCTGCCACGCGGAGAGAAGAGCGGCACCCGGTTCATTTATATACGACGAAAACCCGGAAAAAATGAATATGTTTGATCATGTAGTGTCGGATGTTCTATTGGCATACCCACTCCGTTCTGTATAAAGAGCCGCCTTACAAGAGCATTCAGAGTTGAAGTTACAGTACTCAAAGAAAGAAGCCTCAAATTTTAAGCGTTTATTAGTGCTTGAGGTTTCAACATAATTACGAATGCACTGAAAAATTGGTGTTTTAAACACTCGAGCACTATTGAGGCTTATTTCATGCTTGTTTTTCTCTGAGTAGAGCAATCGCTGTAACACCAGTGATTGAAACGGTTGTGTGTTGTCGGTGTTTGGTGTAACATTTTTCGACCACGTTCTTGATAACACCGGAACGCTCCCCATTTTTTTGGATAGGTTAACATTGGATGAGCCTGTTCATACATACGTGATCAGCGCAGTTATACTAATAAAATCAAGGTTGTTGTAGCAGTGGTATCACTTCGTAAGAGAGGACTTTACTGATCTTATTGTTAGAATCTTTAGCATCTGGTTTCTTGCATCAAAGTACCACCCCATTACTGTAACATAGAAATGTGATATGTCAATGCATGAGGTGGAGGAGCTTTTTCTTTCAATAAATTACTATGCTTGTTCGCTTAAAGAAGGAGTAAACTCACTTTTTAAAGTACTATGTCCCCGTTAACCATAGCTTACCCTGAGTGTGGTAAGCACTTCTGTAGCTTCTTTAGTGCTATAAATGCCAACTGGGTGTTTTATGAGGCTCAAAAGCCCGAAAAACAGGCAAAATGTAACACATACAACCAGCCAACATAATACTATACGGACATAGTGAAAAAGCGAGTTCACTCCTTCTTTATGGAACCATACTGTTGGTTGTTGATGCATATCGCATGGTTCATTTACAGACACATGTGTAAGGCACAGAGTATTATTGGCTTTTCTTACTCCGATCTGTACAAATATCCGACTGTCGCTATATATATGATTTTGCAGATGTCTTCCAAGCTTTGCACTGTTCAGAGTGATCCACAAGCTTGAGGAACGGCATAGGTCTGCAAATAATTTGAATTCTTTGGCAAATTTGTGTAATTCGAAGAAAAATAACAACAAGATTTAATCATAGAGTGACAGTCGGATATTTGTACAGAACGAAGTCAGCTATGGCAATAGTAAAGCATAGCGAATATGTCATAAAAACTATGATCAGCATAGCTGTTGTGTTTCCTGTTGCCGTATGTGCCGAAGAAAATGGAAGAAGAAGAAAAACAACAAGAAGAATGCAACATGACTCAAGTTGTGTCTAGCCGTTTGCAATGCCTTCTAAATGACATTCTTGTTCTTGGTATTGTATTTCTTGGCCAACGATAAATTTGGCTCTTCTGACGACCGTAAATCTACCGTCTTGCAATATCTGTCCAATCTCCTTTGCCTGACCAGTGAGGGGTGTTTATTATCTTTCCCGTGTACCGACTAAAGTTTCTTCTTCCCCCATCCGACAAGACCAAAACTTCCCTTCTCATTTGCCTTGGTTAGCGTCCCCCCGAACCAACAAGTTTCTCTACGGCCACTGACACGGACTCTGCTACATCTACTCCTGCGACTTCCGGCTCATAACGTCTCTGTATCGGCAGTCACAAGAGGTTCGCCATCCTCGACATCCAGAACCTTGAACATCGAGGACAATAAGAAGGATCGATCCAGCCAACAAAGCGACAGGGAACTGCTCGAGAAACTACTGTTCGTTCTTGACAGACCGAGATAATTGAATGAATGTCTCATCACGGATTCGAGATCTCACTCACTATCCCGTTCAGTTCTCGGTCTGTCGTGATGTATAAAAAAACTCGTCGGTCTTACGACAGTCGCATTGAAATCCGCATCGGACGACACATCCGCTCTTTCGATGATGGTGATGATCACCCATCTACCTATCCGACGAT
This sequence comes from Koerneria luziae, assembly GCA_014805365.1. Lineage (NCBI taxonomy): Eukaryota > Metazoa > Nematoda > Chromadorea > Rhabditida > Neodiplogasteridae > Koerneria > Koerneria luziae. The sequence continues at coordinate 4,411 of JACMIJ010001790.1, forward strand.
CATCCCGTCCACCAATGGAAAAAAGACCAGCGCCAATTCTGAACGAATACTGGAAACTCTGGATCCAGGAAAATCTCACCAGTCTTTGACGGAAGACGAAATCGGATCAGCCACATCCTCGGTTGACAGCCAACCGTCATCCCAAGCAAGATGCTGTCGTACTCGTTCACGATGAACAAAGGTCACGAAGAAAATCGACAATCGGTTAATTGACTAGACATCGAAACAACTATTATTGAAATAAAATGAATTGTCGCGGGCGTATGGCAACTCAGTGCGTATAAATCGTGAACATTAATATGCTTATAAGCATTATACAAATCCAGTTCAGTATTCCAATATTTTTGCTCGTCAAGTGGAACACACCATTACCAAAATCATATTTCTAGACACCTTAGAAAGGGTTGCACAGTCGGTCATTTGGGCAAACAACGGTAAGACGTGATAATTCATGCAGCAGTAATACATTCATTCTGCAATTGAAAGAGAAGCAAAACCAGGATGATTACCTTTGTTCTCACCATCCTCTTCACCTCTTCGCTCAACGAACGAAAGCTACATACTTCACCCACCTAACACGAGATGCATCGACTGCAATTATATTCGTTGCGTAATGTCGGTAGTCTAGAATAGAGCCCAATTCCGTTACATTGACCCCATATTTCTATCTGTTGGCCAAAATTGAAGTGCCCTGTGGAATATATTCAACAACACTTTCAGCACCAGTGACTAGACACCTTCCGTGTATTCGACGATGGTGTCGACATATCGAACAATTTTTGGAGGCCAGCCATTCCTCAGTACTACCCATATCCAGAACATCCACTTTCCGGATGACCCAAGCATTTCACATCCTGTGCTAAAGGAGGTGACGAGCACTGAACACAGTCCAAGTCAATAGGATGGAATTTAGTTCTTTTGCGATCTACTCACAAATCTGTATGATGTCTCCTATGTTTCCATCCCACAGGGACTCACTCTTTCCGAATGCACCTTCACATCACTATTTGATCCTGTGTTCTACGTGACGCCGCATCCTACTCCGAGCTTCTCACCGCGGAATTCGACAGTATCTGGAGGTATTTTTCTCCCTAACAGACCCTCATATAACAAATTACCAGTTTCGTTGAATTGTTTTTGCGTACTTGTACACAATACAGGTTATCATATTAATTTCGTGTTCTTATTGTTAGTAGGTTCTTATTGTTGACATTTGTGCTTGAATCAACTAACACTAACAACCTAACACACAACCAAGATTGACGTAACCCTTTTTACCTTGCATTCCCCCGGGATCATCCTCTGATGATGGTCTCGTCCCGGGGAGGGGCCGGTCGGTCAGGATTCAGAGACCGAAACCGATCTGTCCCAACTTTACACTAACAAGTAGCACTTTCCCTTAATTTGTTACCTCATTCACCTACTGTATGCCTAACAAAGCATTCATTTAATATTATATTTTCTCAATGATTGAATGTCTCCGATGCATTGCTCTCATATAATGTTGAAGCGCTTGGAATTCCATCATCGATGCGGTCGTTATCATCTCCTGTTTCTTTGTCGTTGCAGTTATGCAATTTGTATCTTCACCAACGCGTTGTTGTTATGTATACACCCCGTGGAACTGCTTCGCAGAGGATGGCATCACATCCTCCACAGCATCGAGCGCCTTCTGCCACTACATAGATCACGACCCTTATCATCATATCTGCTTTATTCTGAAACATAAAGCTGCAATTACGCACAAACACCGCCGGTGACGCTCTGAATCTCGGCGGCACGCGTCGAGGCGCGCTCGGCAAGTGTGCCGGTGCCCAGCGAGAGTTCCGCGATATATTGGAAGTTCCCGTTCTCATCCGTAATCAGCAGAGGCGAACCGACCAGCCAGTACTGGGTGGACAGCGGATAGAACGACGGATCCGGACAGTAGTAGTCACTGGTGCGCGACTCACGACCGGCGATCGTGCCGATCTGCAAATAATCGCATAAAGCAAAGGTGTCAACCCTCCGGAATCGGCAATTGGTAGTGACTGTCCCGACCCTCGAGAGAGGCGGGGCAAAGACGGGAGAGAGAAAGGGGAAGTCTGGATGAAGGAAGAAGATAGTGCGGTTGCTGCTTCATATTATATGTGTATAAAGTAGATGTAATTAAAGTAGTGTTACTTGTACACAGCAGAGGAAACAGACGTCTGGCTAAGGTCAGAATAGTGACGATGTCACGAAAAGTCATCGATCCGTGTATTATACTTTGGACAAATATACCCCCATATTATCCTCTCAGGTCTCTCCGCAGGCGAAGTGCCTCAAAACGGAAGAAGTTTTCTTTGTCGAGGCAAAACAGCTTCCACCGGTCATTCACCACACAACTCCTTCTTTTTTATGAGCGTTTGTTCCTATGTACATATTAGGTGCTGTGTGTCGGGCAATTTTGCTCCCAAATGACGTAGCCTACCTGTTCATCACTTAGCCCACAAGCGTAATAAATTCGTGTGACTTTAGAAAGTGCCGTTTGAAATGCGGATGATTTTAATAGATTTCAATGGGAGAGAGATACAGATCTATTAAATGAAACTTACAACTGGCCTCAAGAAACAGCAAAAACTTTCAACAAAACAACTATGTGTGTATGATGATTTGTGACCTACCAATGCTTCGCAAGGGGCGTCCGCTTGAAGGTTGACTTGAATGCTCAGGAAGTCCCGACTCAAATTATTCTCGTTTACTGAAAAATAAAAAAAAATAAACACTCAACAAACAACAACACTCAATACATAGTGTTTAAAACACTCGTTTTTTGGGAATATGATGAATGCACTTACAATTGATCCAGAAGAGCATGGACACTTGTGTCGGATAGACGGTGTTGCACTGCACCGGAATGGGCGCGATGGCCAACGGCGTGCCAACGCCAATGTATTCGATCTTCAGAAATGTCATATCGGTAACTTTTTCAGCCTCGTGAGCGGTGACGTTGTATATTTGCCGATTGACGCTGTAAACAAACTAAATATATACAATTGAGGCATGCACTGGAACTATTCCATAAGTTGCGCACACCGCAACGCGTGTAAATACTTATGCGTCGGCGTATGTGGGTGCAGAAATAAAAGAATAAAATACTCTAACAGCTCTGATGCAGATGGACGTCGGCGAGTAACCGCGATTACAAAGGAGCCATCACTGCCATATCCCGCTGATATGAATGTAGAATAAAGATAATACTAAAGATTGTCAAGATTATACAGTTGTTAGGCATGTCAATACTTCTGATGACGTACGGATCGTCAATGAAGAAGTAGACGGTGGTCGTCGCACTCGGATCGTCGACAAGTGTCGCGGTGACGTCATCGGTCGCCAGCCAGCCCGGTCCGATCAGAACGCTATTGTAGAAGTAACAACCGGTTCCGTTCTTCTGCACGATATATGCCATCCAAGGGTACGAATTCGCCAAGGTTGTGTTGAAACCCTGAATGGCTATGCCTGAAGTGGACACGTATCCATAGATTACAGAAGTTAAAGGGGGTCGAAAACCGTCAGCTTATCCACGAATTTGCTCACAATTAGGTGTATTCGCTGAACACAAAAGTGGAGGATCAATAAAACGCTCGCTATGAATACATTTTCATGGAAGAAATGACTGTTCCCGGCCTTTTAGATAGGTCTAATCCATCACCCGTTTGAATAAAACCACGATTCCTTCGCTATAGACACACACTTTTATACATTGGAAAAGATGATTTCATATCATTTTTGGCTTTTGTCAATGAAAAGCTACGAGTATTTGTCACGGGATTTAGAACGATCCAAATGGTAAGACAAAAAAGATGCAAATGTGTATGATTGATTCGAAACAAACAAAAAAACAGATAGGAAGCGAACCTCGATGTTGTGCTGAAAACAATCACCGGTCGGTCGAGCATCGGCGATTACCGAATCTGAGAAAATAGTTTCGATAGCCAACAAAAATCATACACCGACAACAATATCATTGATAATAATGCGAACGGTGCATCCCGTTTTGGATAGTTGCGCGCAATGGTTCGAAGAGAGTGTGTACACCGCATTTCATATACGTGTTCTGGGAAACCGTTGTTTCGTTGTGGTAGAAACGTGTGTGTTAGAGACCCGCAACTTCTGTCAGCGGGGGTAAGCAAACGGTAGTTTTTTGCTCGAACAATCAACGGTTTCCGGCCCCCTACAATGTGCATGCATACTTCATTTGAACGCTGACAATGAGACAAATGAATCTGTAGAATGAACAAAGGGAACGTTAGCAAATGTGTGTACTTGAAAAAACCTAACAATAAGATGTATGGTTACACAGCGTCAATCGGATATTTGCATCGAACGCAGACTGATATTCCAATGGTAAGTACTTACTCGGCGACGAACAGCATCCCCGTAGGCACATATACAACTGATTGACGGCTGTAAAGCCCTTGCACTCCATGTCCGAGACGCATTCGGTCTGCAAAGGTATGTCTCGGTATTTTCTCTCTATTTTTCAGTGTTACATTTTCGTTATCCTATTCATTCATTCATTCATTTATACGCAATGTCGTACATTGGTGGGCAAAAAAAGGTGAAAAAAGGAAAGGGGAGGGCCACAGAGACTTCTGAGTCTTGCATTCTTCACGATCTTCGCTGGGCTATTGAGAAAGTGAGTGTCATAAACACTCAAACGCTCAGGAGTGTTGAAAACGCACAAAAATTTAAAACTTATTTTCTCTGAGTAAATACCTGGCAAAATGCATCGACAGCGCAAGCAATGCACACAAGCGCGAGTGTAACTTTTGCCAGCATTCGAAAGGGCCCGTTCATTTCTACCATGCGGAGAGAAACAGAGCGACGCCTGGCTCATTTATATACGGAACCTCGGAAAGAAGAGAAATGTCCATATTTTGATCAGTGCTGTTGCGGATGTACTGGACAAATTTATGCCTTGTCAGGCCTGTACCTTGCATTGAACAGGAAGACAGTATTACCTTGTAAAGGTAAGCATTATGAGGAAACGGTTATACTCAGCAAAAAAATAATCTTCAAATATTGAGTGTTTTATACACTCTTTGGTGCTGGAGTCATATTTAACGACTCGTCCTTGTGTTGTATATCGCGCAACACTGTTTCGCTCTCTCCTCATGTTCCGGCCATGGTCTTCGTCCACATCGAGTATCCTTCATCGGTCATCTCCCTGCTAAGAGAGTGAACTTCCATCTCATCCGTGTTTTCTTTTCTCACGATCACCACCAAGGAGAGCCCAGATATGTGGAGTATTTTGAAGAATGTTACAGGAAGAGGTGTGCCAAGCTCATACAATATCCACACTGTCACCAATCACAGTTGTTTCAGCATTCTATGAAAATTTGAACATTTTAAAGTGTTTCCAGTACAAAATGTTCGACATCTTGTTCGTTAGTCAATAATCAGGAATTTGTTTGGCCAAGCTGCCAGTAATATCGGCGCCCGATAGTATAAACCGTTGCTGGCATCCATCGTAGCAAAGTGTCGAGTAGAACCGAGAGGAAAGGATTCGCCAACCGAAGAACACCTAACCGATCGCGTTACAAAATCCTTAGCACTAAAACAGTGTGTGTTTTAAACACTCAAACACTGTTTAGGGTTATTGTTTTCTCTGGCAACGAGTTCTTCGTGCACCAAAGCGTGATACCTGGTGCGGTTTTCACGCTGATTTCCCGATGTTGGCAGACTAGAGTTCATCAGCGTGCAATCGGATTAGCCGACTCTGTTCTGCACGAAATTACGACTGTCGCTGCATGCTCAAATCTTATTGTTATGCGTCTTCCTACATTGCTAAACTGCTAAAGTATTCAAATTCTTCGCCAACTATGACATCTTACAAGCTTTTGAACATAGGAGGAAACAAACAATGCATATGTGCAATAAAGAAGTGCCTTGCTATTGTGGAGGAAGAGGTAAAGCTCAGTTTCCTCACCATAACTTCGCTCACTGTTAATTAATGTAAAAAGGTAACATCAAATGGATATATAAGGAAGCACGTTGGATGTTGTTTGTGGTTTGCTCCTTGCATTCCTCCGTAGCTCGTGCAAGATACCCTGGGGCTATTACGATCCCTTACTGATAGGGAGGGATGGGCACAGAATGAATGCAAAAACCCAGCTGGGATTGAGCAAAGTGGTGATTCTCCCAGCCGCCGTAGTAATAGCACCATTTCTCATGTGAAAGGAAAACAGTATTCCTTTCAACTTACCCCGATAAGACATCTTTTTCTTGACAAAATTTCCATGGCATGTATGTCTTATTGTTAGTACACATAAATGAGGAACTTGCAATGAATAGAACAAACCCCCATTGCTCTATAGTACCTAGAATGTTCTCCTTTCACTTCACAAATGGTGCTATTACTACGGCGGCAGAGCTTGGATGGAGCCATTTTCAAAGCTTATTGCTATGCTTCTTACCCATTGCTGGAATTGCCAGAGCATATAAACTTTTAGTAAACATGCCGTCTTAAATACATGCTTGTGTAGCTGCGAAATATTTGATTATTTTGGCACGTTGGGAATACTTGTACAGAACTCGAGTCTGGTATTCCATTTTGTATAATACAAGAGAATCCGATTGTGCTCTCAATTCACATATCGTTCCGACAGCATGTTCTGTGTTTCAATGTCAGTTGAAAAATGTGTGTTTGGAGGAGAGCGCAACCTCTGCACGGCTAACCTTTGGCGTAATGAGGCAAATGTTATGACTTATATTGCACACAGAATAATGTGTGTGTCAAGAATTCCATTCTTGAATAACACAAGATAATCACCCATGCAAATATTTGACTTGCACTTCGTATGTAAAT
>JACMIJ010001791.1:0-11241 GCA_014805365.1 Koerneria luziae
CATAAGGGGAATATAATAATAATAATGATATTAGAGTAACAGTAGTACTGCATTTCGGGTAGCAGTAGAATGTTTTTGACATACATAGATTCATGACGAGTTTTAGGTCCATAAGGTCTTAGAAGAGACAGGAGTATTTGTTGAATATTTATTGCGGATAGGAACGGGAACGTTAAATTGTCGTCATGCGTTTAGTGCATAAGAGGAATTGTTTTGAAGAATATAAGGTTGCTGCAGCCAACCATAGTTTGCCTGAAGAATAGCCACTTGAATAGTCAGTATTGGCTTGAAGAGTAGCTTGAATTTGCTTGAGCAGAGTATGTTGTTTGCATTAGTAGCGCTAATGGTTTCATTGTCTGTAGCACGCATTGGTGTTGCTGATCGTGTAGCTTGAATTTTGTGCCGCACCCTTATCCGGTTGGATTACGTAAGTGCGTTGTACTAGTAGCATAGGGTTTTGCCTAGTGTAATGATTTTATTCCCGCATAATTGACGTTCAACCGTTCCGCAGCGCCTGGCCAGCGCACATATATATTAATAATAGACATTGCAGTGCATGCATATTAATAATAATACGAAACGCAGCGCATTGAATAACCACATTAGGAGGTTATGGTACTCACACGTTTTGTGGTAGCCACTGGAAAGCACTACATTTTTGGTGTAAGGCAGACAAAAGAACGCGCTTAAAAAAATAGGATTTTAGTATATTCGGACCCTGATCCCCGAACAAGTTCGTTTGCTGGATTAGCAGAGTGCGGAGAAGAATCGGGATAACTGTTATCAGCACATATCCCAGGTGATAATAAGAAATAATGCATTAGCAATCAACTAGGAGAACGGCTAAAGTCCACATTTTGACAGGACTGAAGTCCGGCGCATACAGTTGGATACCTGTAAATCAGTAAATCAAAGAAAAATGTTGTAATGCATAAGCTTCTGCGTGGTATGTACCTGGTATGTACGCGTATGCAATCCTAACAATAAGAGCATTAAGCGTGTAAACGCTCTACTAGTAGAAATAATGCTTAGCGGAATAATGGAATAACTAGCATTATTAACATAATGGTTATTAGTGGCACTAAGAACAGTTTTTTCCCCACACCGATGTTTTCTTCGCTTGAAAAAAAAGAGAGGGAAAAATAGCCTTATTTTATTAAATTTCGGGAACTTGCCCCCTGAAATTCAGACATAGGAGATTACTTTTTGTGAATCACCAAGATAACAGGAGATCTTTCATAACGGTTATTATCAGTCCGTTGCCGGAAAAATCCATTAGCAATTAACGGTCACAGTTTGACCGAAGTTCACAGAAAATAGGGAACAAATAGGACTAACTAATGCATTTTTGTTGTATGTGGGAGGATTTTTCTTACTCATCACAATTTGGATTGTTAGTTTGTATGACAAGAAAAGTTATTTTCGGGATGTTTTGGAATATAATAGAACTTATGGGCGGAGCCAAAGGCGATACAAGTATATAACCCTACAGGAGCATAAGAAAAGCACATCCAGTTCTCCGAGTCGCAAGGTGAGTGGTAGCTTCTGGTTACCCTTCCCTTCAGGCTCGCTTCTCTTCAGCGTTCGGTCATTGCATCTGACACAGCGTAAAGGATCACCAAGGACAATCAACCTCACTTCTCGGACAAGTCAAGTTCGGTTCGTGGATATACGTTCGAGTTATCAAGGATCATCGAGGAAGCAAGTCAGTTTCAACTTTCATTTCAGGAAGCAACATTAGATAGTAAGAAACGTAGGCGGTATTAAAGTAAGCGACGCCTACTGGTAGTCCGACATTACGGAGCCTCAAGCAATACAAAGCCCTTCCCCCGCTAGCCTTACTCGGTGGAATACTCTTAATAATATAACAGATAGGTCAAAGGAAAGAAAGGAAAGGTTAGCAGGGAAACTGAAAGAGGAAGCGCAAGCGTTAGCCAATAGCAATAGCACCAGTCAATCTGAGGAAGATCGGATCAAAAATAGAGAAGTAGACCCGCAAGCTAGCCCAACTTTTGAGGATCCCAATAATACCTTAAACTTGGATTTCATAGTGGAATATCAACAACAGGAAAGGCAGAAGGTGGAAAAGCAAGCCCAACAGACGCTTAGATTTAAATCGAGAACTAGCGAATTTGGTAACATGGGTAAACACCGAAGTGATCCTTCAGAGAGTGCAATTAATGATTTCATGGGCCAGTATGACCTACAAAGAAGAAAAACAATACAAAGCAATAATTTCGCTAATGGGCTAGGCATTGACTTTCCAAAATTTGGTGGAACCACAGATGAGGATTGGGATGAGTTTATCCTACGCTTCATTGAGATTGCAGATGCAAGATTGTTAGATATATCGGATATAGGCAGAATCCTTCCCTTGTACTTATTTGGAGCTGCTAAAGCAAAGCTGAGGACATTAGATGATGAAACCAAAGAGGATTATGAGAAACTTATCCCAGCGTTGACAGCTTTGTTTACTAATTCGACCCAATTAGAATTTGCAAAGCACGAACTATTAACAAATAAGATGAAAGTTGGGGAAACAGTTATAGAATACGCTGACCGGTTGAAAAAGCTAGTTAAAAGAGCGTATCCTGATCTTACTGTGATGTCTAACTCTGAGATAAATAAGGATGGCGAATCACATAGAAAAGCAAAGGTGGCGTTGAATGAAACAACAAGTAGAATAGCATTAGATCATTTTATAAACGGCTTACCACGGCGATTGCAAAAATATGTGCGTAGAAAGAAGCCGGAAACCTTGGAAGATGCTATAACTAGGGCTGAACAAGAAGAACAGCAGATATCACTTGACCAGTTGTATGAGTCCGAGGGTGACCATAGTGGGATGGAAGTCTCGAAAGAATTAAATAAGATAAATAATAGGCTAGACAAACTTACTATTACGAAACAAGTGAACGCTATTCAATACAGTGGCAATAATCAAGGTTATGATAGAAATGGCAGACAAAATTTTCAACGAAATAGAAATAACTATCAAAGCCGTAGCTTCAACCGAAATAACAACTGGGGAAACTTCAGTAACAATAACTATCGAAGGAACGATAATTTTAATACATTTAACAACAGGGGGAGAAATAATTATAGACGTAGCCAGAATGATCGTCCTCAGTTTAATAATAATGCCCGAAATTACGCTTACGGAAATGATTCCCGGCCAAACAGAACATCCGGTAATAATTTCCAAAATGCATCAAAGCCATTCTTCCCTAACAATAGGAGAGACCAAACACCATTCTTTGAACGAAGTAGGAGCCAAGACAGCCGATTTGATAATTCGCAACGTAGAAACAACTCGCGCGTAACTTTCCATCGTACACAGTCAAATGATAGGCGATCACAATCACGAGAAGGGCGAGATAGGGAACAGGAGAAGCTTAGCAATAGCAGATACAGTAGCAAATCACCACATAGAGAGCGTAGTACAGAGCGCAACAGAGATAGTATAAACCATGTACAAGAGACTCAAAATCAGACAGAAAGTTCGTCGTCCAATTTAAGATTGCCTCTCCTCCCAACACTCTTTGTGCTTTGTTGTATGTTAGGACCAGCCACAGCATTTCAGACAGACTCGTATCAAATATGTGGTACTGGTAGGCAAGGATTTTTAATGGAACCCCCCACGGTTGAACCATGTAAGCACTCGGTGGAAGGTAATACCACTTTCACAACGATACACCTATATGCGCACAACGAAGAACCCATTAAAACAAGAGCTTACTTATGCTACGCGTTACTTAGAACAGTCTGTACGTCCTCATTCTTTCACTTAACATTTCATGTAACATCAGATGAGGAAACAATTCATCCTTTAAAGTGGGAAGAATGTATGTCAGCAATTAAAGACAAACAGGTGGGAAGGTTTGCGTTGAATAGCACTGACAATATAACCTTTACTGGCCCTGGAAACAAGAATGATTTGTTTTCGTTTCCTATTGTCGGAAGTAGATGTACATCATCTAGAAAAAACGTAATGGAGACCGGGAGCGTACTAAGTTTCGATGGATTGACTATGGTATCAGATTTGACAGATGTTGGAGGATGTGAGTTAAAATTGGGGAACTGTAGTACTAAGCATGGACTCTTAGTGTGGAAAACCGACAATATAACAATTCCTTGTCCTTACATATTCAAAGGAATGTATAAAGCTCAAATTTCCCCTCCTTATGTTATCGTAGATAAGCAACAATTAGGCCTCGTCTTTGAGAAAAACTACACGTTTCGACTTCCATGTATAAAAACATCACTTTTGTTGCATAAGATGAAAAACAATTTTGCAATCACATTCCCGATCATTAAGCCCCAGGTAGACATAACACAATGGTTCGAACGTAACCCAGCTTTTGGAGCTCAAGAAAGTTCATATCTCGTGGAAGAGGTTGTAAGTCGTGCAATAGCGCGCACAACAAGGGCACTTCATAATAGTACAGAAAGGGCTGGTGATGAAAAGAAAGAACTAAGGGAAATAGTCAGCCAGATAGAGCCAAAAGAACTCGAAGACTTAGGTTTTTGGAAGAACATGTCTGAAAATGACGTTAGGAATATGGAAAGAAACGGTAAGCTGCAATACGTAACCACAAAATTACAATCTCAGCTTAAACAGAAGTTTGCCGAAACTTGGGAAAAGTTGTGCGAATTGCAAAATTCGGATAAAGCACAGGCACTAGCACTATTGCAAAATGACCCCACCACTACTAAGAAGACATGACATTTCTGCAGAATTTAGAGGGGACGTAATAGCGGTCGGTTTATATGTGTAGAAAAATAAATGTTTCTAAAGTACATCATGATAGAAAGTTCAAAGATAAGTGCTTTACGACGACCCCTGTAGAGGTAGGTACCGAGTTATACTTTGTTCAACCTGGAACTAGGGACCTAACAAAACATGGCTTTGAAACACCTTGTTCGATCAATGCACCAGAAGTATTTCGCATTGAAAACGGAGAATATAGAACGTTAGGAGGTCCGGTGCATGTACAACCATTCCCACATAACAAACATACAGCCTTGAAATATGCAAACATCATTTTTGATGCACCTCCCATTTTTAGAAGTGAGTCTTTAAGCATAACAACAATGGTCGATATTCTGAAACATCGTATTGAACGAACTACGTTACCATTCTCTACCCCACACAAACCAGCTAGTACAATTGATAACACACTGATGGACTTTTGGGATGATGAGTTGGACTATGGAAAGAAAATCGTAACTTTCGCGAAGGATTTAACCGCAGAAGCACTGACTGGTGTAGAAACATACATAGCTTCATGGTCATTCTGGACTAGGTTCACATTATTTATGGTAATCACAACGGTCTTTTTAGTTGGTTGTTACTGCGTATTACAATACTTTGGATTGTGGAAAAACCTTAGAAAAACACTTAGCCGAGAGAGTCAAATGTTGCATTCGGCACCAAGTGAGATTAGGATAATAGAACAGATTCCTATGACAGAATATCAGTCGAGAGATGAAATTCCACAAAGTCCTAATAGGGATTCGATAAATTGCTCGTGTAAAAAGAGCACCAACAAGACGCTAGCCTCATACATCATGTTAGCCATGGGTTTAGTTACGACAAACATGGTGGGAGCAGTAGCACAGCATAATTTCAATAGTTTCAATGGATCCCTTCCTAAGATTCCTATTTATGTAAACAACGTGCCTTTAATTGCTTTGCTAGACACAGGTTTTACAGTTGCTTTTGTTAGAAAGTCAAAAGCAACTGCATGTTGCAAACAGCTGAGTTTTTTCCAACAAAACAGCTGTCACGGCTAATGGAACATCACTGTCATTCATTGGCTGTTTCGATGCCGTCATAATGATAGGAAACATTCTCAAAAGAACACAGCTAGAAGTAACAGAAGACATGGATTGTCCAGCTAGAAGCGGATGTCCTAATCGGCACTGATGTTTTGAAGTTGATCAGTAGCAAATTAACATTTGATTTTGAGAACAGTACAGTAAAGTTAGGAAAAGCAAATATTCAGCTCCCGTAGCATTTGCACCAAGTTGGAGCTAAAGGTAATTGTTAGAACAAAGGATGATACGCAGAGAACAAAGAGAATTAGCTTCTACCTTCACCTCAACAAGAGATATTGCTACCGCGGCAGATGATAGAAGAAGACGCCGCACAGCATTTGCAATCCACCGCAGTAATGCAAGTACATTTGTTAAAAGATGTTACGCTAGAGCCAATGACTGACAATGTGGTTCCGGGATTCATTCAAGGAGAACAGTTACCGGAATCATGGGAAGTATTAGTGGAAGGACTATCACAAATAACTGAGACAGCAGTGGGGAAGTCATTAATATGTGGAAAACAGTCGCAAGCCATCCCGTTACGCATAATCAATACCACCCCGAGTACAATAAAACTCCACGCGAATGAAATTGTCGCAACGGCAGAAGCGGTACACGCACTTAGCCAAACATATAGGCCGCGTTGTAATGCGACAGTAACTACCGATAAAACGAAAGATTCTTATGAGCCCCTTGAAACCCAATTAGAGCTTCCAAATTTCATTCCCAACCAAGAAAAGGAATTTAACTTTCGTGAGGAGGTAGACATGACCGGGTCCATATTATCAGACAGAGAACAAGACGAGCTGATAATGATTCTCGAAAAGCACGTTAAGGCATTCACAACCCCCGATTCCGAATTTGGCAGATACAATGGCACGGTTCACCATTCCATTGATTTAACTGCAAATGCGAAAATACCTTCACGGCCGCCTTACCGTTTGCCATTAGAAAAAAGAGACGAAGTCGAAAAACAAATAAAGGCTATGCAAGAACAAGACCTAATAGAACCGTGCTCTTCTCCGTTCTCAGCTCCGATTGTATTAGTCAAGAAGAAAGATGGAACACAACGTTTTACAGTAGATTATAGGGGACTGAACGCAATAACTGAGAAAGCTGTGTATATTTTGCCACACATTCAAGAAACCATCGATATGGCAGCTGGTCATAACGTGTACTCAACTCTGGACCTTACTTCGGGATTTTTCTAGATACCAATCAATAAACAAGATCGACATAAAACAGCTTTCTCAAGTTTCCTAGGGCAATTCCAATTCAAAGTACTGGCTATGGGGTTGAGTGGCTCACCTACTACTTTCTAACGAGTAATGGAACAAGTGTTACGAGATCTGCAAGCAACATGCCTTATTTACATTGATGACATTATCATCTGCTCGAAAAACAACAAAGAACATTTACAGGATTTGGATGAGGTTTTTAACCGAATAGAAAGAGCAGGTTTAAAGTTAAAAGCAAAGAAATGCCACTTTGCGAGGAAGGAAATTAAATACCTTGGGCTGCTTATTAGTAACAAGGGAAGTAGACCAGACCCTGAAAAATGTAAGGCAATAGAGGGTTTTCCGACTCCAAAATGCGCAAAAGATGTACGCACATTTCTGGGGGCTACTGGATTTTTTCGAAGATACATACAAGGATATGCAATGATTGCGTCTCCTTTAAATGAGCTGATTAAGAACAAGATTATTTTCGACTGGAACGAAAAAGCAGAAAGCGCGTTCAAACAACTCAAAAGCGCATTAATGAGCGATCCCGTTCTAAGAGCACCCCAGTTGCATAGGCCTTATATCATCTACACCGATGCATCCACGCAAGGTATTGCAGGGGCATTGCTACAGGTAGATCCTGAGGACCCCTCACTATCATTTGCTGTAGCGTATACATCGCGCTCACTCAATAAGCATGAAAAGAATTACCCTCCAATAGAATTGGAAGCGCTTGCCATAGTATTCGCACTAGAAAAGTTTTACCCGTATGTTGCAGGTAGCAAGATTACACTGTTTACTGACCATTCACCATTGCGTACCTTAATGACAAGAGCTGACTTAACAGGGAGATTAGCCAAGTATCAGCTTAAAATTCAGGCGTTCGATATTGACATACAATATAAACCGGGCGCATGGAATACACTAGCTGATGCCCTCTCAAGATATCCCGCACAAATGTCTGATGAGAAAACCGTGGAATCAATAGCAGCTATAGATCAACCGACACCAACACAACAACGGGTGAATCACATTAGGGAGAACAAAGAAGTGAGGGACAGCCGACCAGTTACAAATCCCTTATACAATGAGCGACCCGCGCTGCCAAATAATGATGCCATCTTAAAATCACAAAAACAACACTTGTTGCAAGACAAATTCATGCTCGCAGGGAATGGTACTAAGGAGTTTGTATACCTTGACAATTTGTTATATGTTAGGGGGGAGCATGCTCAGCCCAGACTAGTCATCCCGACAGATGACGTACTATTACAACAGAAAATCGTATGGTTTTATCACGCGGATTTACTTGAAGGGGGACACCAAGGTTTTTTGAGAACATCGAGAAAAATAATACCGAAATATTACTGGCCCAGGATGCAAGCTACCATAAGAGATATAGTACGCGCTTGCGATATATGTCAACGAATCAAGGCACCCGCAGCGCACATAACAAGGCAGCCATTAGGTAAAGCCATATTAAGTAGACATCCTTTCCAAACAGTCCATGTAGACATAGTAGGACCTTTACCCTTAGCCATCACGGGAGAAAAGTATATTCTCATTGCCGTTTGCGCATTCTCAAAATATGTCATGCTTAGATGCCTTCAAAATCAGAAGGCCGAAACAGTAACACAAGCATTCCTGGATTGTGTAATATACCAACACGGAGTCCCTGAGCGAGTAGTGAGTGACTCGGGCACTAATTTTTTGGGTAACATATTTCAAGAAATGTGTAAGATTATTGGTACCAAACATCAATGTAGCACCCCACACCATTAACAGGCTAATGGGCAATGCGAGAGAATGGTAAAAGTAACCTTGGACTGCATTCGTAGTTATGTAAATAAAACCCATGATAACTGGTCGTTACATTTAGGCGCAATTGCTCTTTGTATTAATACTTCCTTCTCCAGAGCAACAAAAGATACACCGTTCTTTTTGGTATATGGGCGTGACCCGCAGTTGCCTAGTAACGGAACAGTACCAAAACCATCAATTTATATTGACCAACACGACTATAAAGTGCAATTATTCTATGGAATAAATGCTAGTCGGACCGTTGTAAAACAATCATTAGAGCGAGAACAGGAAATTAGTAAGACCAAGTATGACATCGCTAACGATGTACAAGAGCATAGTTTCGAAATAACAGATCTAGTTATGCTACGCGATGACAATCCTAAGGGAAAGTTGGAAGGGTCGTTCCTAGGCCCATATAGGATTGTTGAGAAAAACACACCAAATGTACCGATACAAGCAGTTAGTGGGTCAACAGGCACGCAAACTGTTCACGTTAATAGACTCAAACCATTTTTTGGGATTACATCGGAATATAATAAGCCAATCGAAAAAGTAGAAATAGAGGATAATAAGGCAAACAGTGAATTAGTCGTAACACGACAATCGCCTCGGTCGGTTGCACTAAATAGTCAACCGCACTATCTTCTCTCGCATACGGGCATCAAAACATTGCATTTAGTTTAATATTTTTATTTATTCCCAAGTAGCAAATTATAATCAGTATATAATTTTTTTAGTGGACGGAGTTGGAAAAACCGAATGCAACCTGGCTACTCTTGTCACCGCAGTTCGAACACTCAACATGCGGGTGGGCATGTCGTTGCCCCCCCCCGCTATGTGCAGAACTTATTGTCGCACAAGGACACATCTGTTGTGCTTGAGCACTTGCAACTTCCAATCCATGAGCCGATCCTGCTGGAGATGAGGCCACGGGATGTTACCTTTCCGCTCCAACGAGCGAGAGGAGGAAGCATCTTAATGGACGTGCAGTGTTTCCATGAGAGGAGATATGGGCGTCATCTTCAACAAGGCCGAGTCTCTGCGTGTGTGATCAGTGGACGCTCAGGCGACATCCACCCAGGGGAGGTAGCTCTTGTCTCTTTCCGGAGCGACATCTGCCTCCCCGCCCTGCTCCTGGAGTTGCAGATCTAAACCGCTCGCCACTCTTCCCTGTTGCATCTCCACTCCTGCATACCGCTTTCCGGTCATGCCATTCCCCCCCCTCATGTGATTCTTCCCCTGTCCATGATTGACATAAAGTACTGCCCCAACACGGTCTTGTTATGAATGCCAGGTTATTAGCCTCAAAGTATCGCAGTATCTAAAAAAAAATATATATATATATATATATATTCAGTCTTTTCATACCTCAAACATTAAAAGGCATTTTTGGTAATTTTGGTATTATTTAGAAATAGATAGTAGATTCTTAATCGCTGTTTTTAGTAGTAATGAACGCAGCAGGACTCCCACTCGATCCCCCGTCAGAGTGGGATGATATCATCCGCACCCTGGAGCGGGCAGCGGAGGATCTGGAAAACTCGAAGATCGAAGCAAGCGAGCTCGAGTTGCCCGACATCCGACAGGATTTCATCCCCTACTACACGTACAACGACTACCAAAGGGCGGCCGAGTTCCAGCAGACGACGACAACGGCGCAATCAGGTCAAGTAGAGGGGATGGTGATTTTGTTCAACCCGCACCTCCTAGAAAATAGGATGTACTGCACTCAAGCACCCCGATATCCGTGCCTCTTTTGCGGAAACATTCACTTTTGCCATCTGTGTCCGCACATTGCAGACATCGACCAGAGGATCGCGTTTCTGCGAGCGGCTGGACGATGCCTGGCGTGTCTCGCCGTGCATCCCTAGCGGACCGGCTCTACCGCTAACGGGATGACGGGTCTACCCCGCGGAGTGCATTCGCATCAGGTTCCGGCGAAATACCATGGAACCGACGTTGGCCGAAGAATTGTCGCTACCCTGAAGAAAATGTGTTGCAATAAAGAGATATAGCTTCTTCGTGTGGTTCTGTTTGGAAACCGGTGTGCCAAGCATACAATGTTTTCCTTCGTTTTTTTTTCATGGACTCAATATTTGAACTCCATTTTCTCTGAGTAGCTAGTATTCATCAAGCGTGGCTTTGTGAGGGATAATAAACTTAAAAAATAAAACGATAAGAAACTTGTTTTTGGGACTTTGTAAGCCTAAATAATAATAGTAATGCATGCGAAAATGACTGAATAATGACTAATGTACGATATGCACCGCCCATCGGTGTGATGACATTCGTGTTATTCCACGTATCCATGCTGTTTCCCCGCATAGAACGGGCGTCTACCCATCTTCTGCTTATACCAGAAAGATCTTCGGTACGCCGGATTGCCTATAATGGT
>JACMIJ010001792.1:0-11241 GCA_014805365.1 Koerneria luziae
ATTCTATTATTGCAATATGTAGTACTCTAAGGATAGATCTGAGACAGTACCCAATCTCGACACCTCATTGGGGCCACCTATACGCCACACTGGCATCAACTAGAGCCCACTGTTTCTTTGCAGATACCAAGAAACGGAGGAATAATACACAAATAACGAGTGAAAAAACGGTAATGAGCAGAATAGGGCGGAATAGGCACGGAAAATGTGTGCAATTCAAACGAAATAACTGTGTTGTCATAACAAAACTATAAACTACAATGTGACTCGATATTGCACATGCAATTATCTCCTACGTACAGTTCATACCAAATGTGTTTTTTTTGGAAGAACGTAACACAGATACACAAGACCCTCATAGGGTTGTATAAGAACAAAACGAATTATATTTGTATGAAACGTAATAGAAACAATAAGGGTTCAACTACGCTGTGAGTGGGGTTGGTAAGAAGACTCCATTTGAGGCCAATCAGTGATAACAGAATGGTTTTCAGCTGTCTTACCTAAGCGTGAGCTTAGTAAGACCACAGCTTAGTTCACTTAGGCTTAGACTAAGCAAGGACACATTTTGAGTTCATAGTTTGTGCTTATTGCTTAGTTCATACTTACGACTCACAGTGTCGTAGACCCAACAATCCAAGGAAACAATCCAGATAATAAAACCACATTATAACAATCACAGCATGGAATGGCTATCTCGCATTATACAATGTTTGACTTTAGAAAAAAAGGAAGAGAAAAAAAGAAAAACGGAAGAAATCCTATGGCATAACTGATGATAACTCATGGGTAATCCAGAACTGTTCGTAGAAAAAAAAACAAAAAAAGGAATCCAGAACTGAACTCAACATAATCCATTATACGTAAAGTCATTACGAGTAATCCGAAAAAAGAGAAAAAAACAGAAGAGTTAATGGCAACTATAATGCCATTAAAATACACGCAATTAAAACATTGCGAAATATTGTTGTATATTAGGAGAGAGGAGAGGAAGAGAGAGTTTCGCAACGTTTTGGTTCACTTTTGTTGATGAGGATGATGGTCGTCGGTGAGGTTATTGCTGGACAGCTTCTTTTGACGGGAGATGGAGGCGGGCGTTCCGGGCTGGGAGGTCGCCAGCGCCATCGACGAGAACGAGCTACGGCACGACTCCAGCGAGGCAACTGAGCCCCTGAATGATCGACCGTTCAACATCACAACCGGGAAAGATGTGCAAGCCAGAGATAGCCGAAAACGCAATAGAGGAATATGGACAGTGCTTTTTTTGCAAACGCAGACAATAAAGAGAGAAATGACTAGTTTCCAAAAGAAGACAATTTAGGTGAAGTAAGAAACGACTAGTTTCAAAAAGAAGACAATTTAGGTGAAGTACGAAATGACTAGTTGCCAAAAGAAGACAATTTAGGTGAAGTAAGAAATGACTAGTTTCCAAAAGAAGGCAATCTAGGTGAAGCAAAAATGACTAATTTCCAAAAGAAGACAATTTAGGTGAAGTAGGAAATGACTAGTTTTCGAAATAAGACAATTTTGGTACCAAGAGCCTGAATAAACAGATCCAAGTAGATCTCGTAAGAAAGAAAAGAGTTCATCACGTTTCATGTAGAAGGAGCACACGTCACCTGATTCTATAAGAAATTCCGACTGTCGTTATATAATCAAGTCAATTCCGCAAGGCACTCAAATTTTTCACAGTTTACAACTATGCAAGCTTTCAAAAAGGGATTAGAACTTGGACGCATTCGTACAATTGTGTTGTTGGGAAGAGGCGTGATAACAGATCCGAACATACAGCTACAATCGGAAAGAACGGAATCAGGCATTCCAATTTCCAAAGCCCAGCCATAGCTTTGCTTGGCGAAGTTCGGTTAGCAGAGGAAAATACAAGAGGAAACTCAATGTCCAGGCATCAGCAAAGCTAAAAGTTGTTCAAGTTCTCCATGAATACAAAAAAGAAACAGTTTTAGCGTAGAAGATTTCACCCAACCGTACCAACCGCCGATCATACGCGCCGCAGCAGCATAGTGTTCTTTCTCAAAACAGGATCCATTAGGATGCAATAGTGTTTCATCCGTAGTTTACTGCTAAGTTTTGTCAAAATAAGTTCAGAAACACAAAAACTTCGACAACGAAGCTCAACGTATGGCGCTCAGAACATAACACAATGTTTCAGCTTATCTAAACTCTGGATACAGCTAGTAGCCTATCTACCCATTTGAGCTTTCCCATTCCGAACACAGTCTAATCAACTATGGCATGAGCATTTTCAACACGGGTTAGTTAGGCGCGTGTTTGCGCGTGTTTGCGCGCGCTTTTGCGTCACGCGTCGCGTATTCACGTGTTCTGTACCTGAAGTCAGCCGAATCGAGCACCTCGTAGTAGTACATAAGCTTGCCCTTGTGCCCACCGATCGAGAAGTCGAAGGTACTCGACGATTGTGGCAACGGCTGAACGAAACAAGTATGAAATATGAAACTCAGTTGAAATTTAGAAAAAAATATGTATGCAACAAGTACACAGATATAAGAAAAATCCCGAGTTTTCTTTTCGAATTTTTTTTAAATCTGAAAAATTAAGTACCTCGGCTATCCGCCACTGCAAAATATAGCTGCCGGCTCGTGAGCAGTAGTGCGAACCCTGAAAATAACATATATCTTTGTTGTTTCTCTGGCCAAGCCCCGCAGCCTATGAAGCCCTGGTTCGGGAATACCTTACCATAATATGGGCAAGATATAAGATCATTTGTCTTATAACCAAATTCAGAGGAACTTTAAGAAAGATTATAAAGATTATACAGAATCACAACACAAGCCAACCTATGTGCACTATTAATTGCCACGAACGACTAATTGTTTCGTGATTCCAGAAAACAAAAGTGAATATCCCTTTATGTCTGGCTAAGACTCAGAACACATGCCAGTCTTCGCGTGAATAATTGTCACGACCAACTAATTGTTGCACGCTCATTTCAGCTTGCGTCAATTACAGCGAGAGAAACATTCGGGCAAATAATAATAATACCGCACATGGTCATAATCACATTTTCTAATGACGATGTGCCGGGTCTGTTTTTTTTTGTTTCTCAATAGAATCGCAGGGATCCGAAATGTACGTCTGGTGACTATAATGCAATTTTGGCAATTACGATGTCTGAAGATGTTTTTTTCCGTGAAGATACTTTTTGAGGGACGTGATGACAGTCATTAAATTTATTTATGAGATTCATTTTTGGTGTAGAATAATTGTTCTCCAGACTTAAGTTTAATTAAAGTTAATTAGTTAGTCATTTAATTAATTACGGCATACCAAAAGTTCGTTGAAAGCATGATTGCAAAAGCGGATGTACGTTGTGCAAAAAGTCAGTTTTCTCTACAACAGTCGTTTCTTGGTCAAGTGAAAGCCGATGAAGTTTGCATTATGTTAACCTATGTTTTACGTTAGGCTTCATGTTATGAAGTAATACAGCGAATCAGTGATAAACTAACTTTAATAACTTTTACATTTATTCATCTGCATCTGCATCTTAATTTATGCATCTATGCATCTTCATTATCGACAAAATAATGAGTGAAACATTGTTCATACCTGCATCGAATCGCCCTCTTTAAAGATCTGTGCGCTTTCCTCGATAAATAGATCGACGTCCAACTGCAGTTGTGGATCGGAGCAGACGCGGTTCGGCGGAGCGGAGGCGATCGCGTCCTTCACCAGATCCACCGGATTCATCGAGGGAGAATGAGGGGCGACCGGCTCGGTGATCACCTGCAAGATGGTTGGATGAATGAAGGTATAGAAATGTTCGTTGAAAAATGTAAGTCCGTTCCTGTTTAGAAATTAGGTACTGAAACATGGAATGAAATGGTAGGCTCAAGAAGTAACCAAAAATAGCATGGGCACACCTCCCGATCAAACTTTACATAGGGTTTCCAATATTTTCGCTTTTGTAAACATTAGCTACATTACTGGGAACAGAACTTTACTGGGTATACCCATTTCGCCTCTGAAATCGAAATTATCGAAATCCCGAACAGTTATTGCGGTTTGTACCTTGGGCGTGTAGTAGACGATGAATTCGCAGTCCGACTTGAGGATGTCGAAGTCCCACGTCAGCACACATCCGATGGACGGCACGTGAACAACAGCCTGAAACAGGGAAGCATATGAATTGTTACAGTGACATAACACTTCAATGAACGTATCCACTATAGAAACGACCTATATATGTCGGTTAATGTCAACTTCACAGAACACCTCAACATGACTGATAAAGCCTTAGCTTATCAAGCAAAAATTTGACATTATAGACACCGATAAGCATTGAAATTTGTGACATACCTCAACCGGGCATCCCTTGGCGGTCGTGCCGGTGACGTACATCGACGAGAGGCCGTCGTCGTCCTTGCTCTCCATGTTCTCCACCGGTTGATAGAGATTCTTCGGGATGTGCCCGCCATTCGGAACATCGGTCAGACACGTTCCGCCTGCAGCAGATCATGTATTACGATGAATTCACTTAAAATTAGTTCGTACACATTATTACAGTATGGCTACGTAGCGTTGACGACGAATGTCACCTACAGCATTTCGTACGATATGCACTTTCATTGCTCTATTTATGTGTGTTTTCAAAGGTATGGTGAAGCGGCAATGAACAAACATGAACGCCATGATTATCTTATATCAAATTGTCGTTGTTAGGCTAACTCATTCACTTAGTAACGAAAATATAACGGGAATAGACAGTGGTGCATACCGATAAAGTCGGGAATGAACTCGTCGTCGATGTACTTCTTCATCTCGGTGATCAGCGACTCGCTGCTGTTGATCATGAACTTGTTCCGCGTGTTCTCGTGGATGAACGGCGAGATGAGCGTCCAGAGCACGGGAAAAACACGCGGTGCGCGCACCACCAACACCTGACCCATCGTTTCCGGGTAGTGCGCCTGCAAGCGAAAACGGTTATCACGATTAAAGTAAGGTAAAGTCCTCCCGTAAAGTAAAGTAATGTAAAGTAGTAAGATTAAAGTATAGTCAAAGTCAAGTAAAGAACATTTATGAGCTTCAAGGCCTTGTAGCATGCGAAGCGGTAACCGAGAGGGCCAGTTATTACGATTAGTTCAGACACTATGGTAAACATTTGTGAAGCCATTCATTTATAAGCGTCACTTTGATTCACAAAGCACGTTTTACAAATATCCAAGTATGGAACCAGCGTCAAGCACCCAAATGATGAATCAAAAGTACATACCTCAACGATCTCGATGATCTTCAACAGCGCCTGGACTCCCGGTCGCCACAAATGTCGCATACTCAGTCCATCAAGATCCAGCAACAACGTCCATGTGCTGAAAGATGAACAGTATTTAAAAGTTTAAAAAAAACACATGTTGCATAGAAAACCCTGAATTATCCCTTTTAATGAAGAAGGAGGTGATCGGGTTTTCTGGAGGAGACGTATGACACGTGCGGATCCTGCATCGCGGGAATAACGCAAGGAAGAGGAAGAGGAAGAATGAAGAAGGATTTGGCAGTAGTTTTTCGATCGCTTGTGCGGCAACAGTGTAATACCAGTACCGGCGCACTCTGCGCAACTCGTGTTTCCACTTGATTCGAGGAGAGTAAAGAGGTAATTTCCCGCTACTCCAAACTACCTGGGAGAATGTTTCAGAGCAATCCCCATTTTATATCTGGCATATCTAAGGGCTGTGCGGAACAGTATATTTTGGAGAAAAAAAAGGACAACTTCACTAAAAACAAGACAACCCTGAAACAAATGTTGAATAAACCAAAAGAAAACGAATCAGTCTATGAGATAGACGGGGTAATTGATGAAGCTGGACAACA
Organism: Koerneria luziae; assembly: GCA_014805365.1. Taxonomy (NCBI): domain Eukaryota; kingdom Metazoa; phylum Nematoda; class Chromadorea; order Rhabditida; family Neodiplogasteridae; genus Koerneria; species Koerneria luziae. Next base: position 5,842 of record JACMIJ010001792.1, read on the forward strand.
AAGAGTGGCATTCCATTCGATCATGTTTCTTTTGTCAATCCGTTTTTTCACCATCTTTTTTTCAGTGTTTTTTTAATGATTTTTCTTTCAGAATCAACATACCTGATTGGCACACCCAGTGTCTTGGTGGCCTCCTCCGCCTTGTTCAGACCCTCCTCGCAGGTGGAGAGCGTCAGCTTGACGATGTTCTGCATGCCGACCGACCGCAGCAGTCCCTTCATGTCCAGTTGACCGAGGCGCAGGATGTACATCGGGCGGCCATCCTGAAGAGCATAATACTTTATTTAAACGTTGTATAGAATATGGAAGACTTAATAGTGGAAGAATACCTTACTTTATGGAAGACAGTATTGGAATACCTTAATCTATGGAACACATGGTATTGGAATACCTTACTTTATGAAGACATGATATTGGAATACTTTACTTTATGGAAGACATATAACTGTGGAATACCTTGTTTCGTTCGGCACAAACAGTCAACTTTCGTTTTATTTTCATATTTTCTGACGCATTTCAACTTTTCGCTGCTTTTGTTCCGCTTGCCTTATTTTTTTTTTTAGTCAGGTGTTCCAATAGTTAGCACATTTCTGTTATCGCGTCACTTTTGGCCAAATTGTATTTGTATTGTGCACGAACGAATTCTCTACATAATAATCGATACCAAACATTCTGATCACTTTCGTTGCTGATCTCCGAAAGACACAATATTTGCCATTGATTACCACCACCACTATCACGGACGGACTCCACACAATGTTTGAAGAGTGAGACGATGATCATCTCGTACACATTACAGAGTAAGTAACTCAGACTCATTGGAGTTTACTTGCTGAGAGCTGCAACGGCTGCTGCTAACAGTAAGCAATACGTCCACCCGGTGGTATGCGGTAAACATTGCCATTATCTCCGAAACACGCGTTTGTTTACATATGAGAGATGCTCAAAACACTCCAGCGAACCTATTCTTAGTAACAACTGAAAAATGCTTTCGTCATGGTGATAGAAATCTGTATAGAAAATACAAACACTTAAGGGAGCGAAACCCGAATCTGAATGTTATGCTTTGTACGTACATGCGATAAACATGCACTTACCGTGCAAGTGAATTACATATTGTAAGTGTCATGATAAGAAATGTTTAATTGTCATAAAATTTATCGTAACAAAAAAAGCGTTAACCGCAGAAAAAAAACGCAAAAATTGTACCTTGTCGCTGTGATGCCAGCATCCGGGGAAGAACTGCTTGACGACCGCCGGCGGCGTCCACTCGTGCAGGATCTTGTCCACATTGTGCTGTTTTCGCCAGAGCAAACTACAAAGTACAACGTATAATGCGGAAACTTCTAGGTGATTTTTGTTAATCTCTTAGTGCCACCTCATTTTGAAGAAAAATTTGTGTACAGTTAGCTTGTCAACTATTTTTTGTGCATTGTCGTTGTTACTTTCTTTCCTGATCTGTTTTCCCGCCCTTTGACGTTGAAAGTGGTTCACACATCAACCAATCAACTTATCTTTCCGCCCACGAACACTAGGAACACACAAAAAACAGTCTTCGCTGGAATACGTATTAACCCCAACTCAAATTAAGTACTAAAATTCCTTAAGGTGATTCCATGATTGAAGAAAACTAAGCGTGATGTCATAATTAATGCGAATCCCATCAAAATAAGAAAGATAAATATGAGTATTGATTCTTATTCGCCGATGATGTTCTACCTGTTCTGGAGCATTTCCTTGGCTCTCGAAACATCGAAGTCGCGTGCACGAAGGAAGCGCAGAATGTGCGCGTCATTCGGTAGTTTGCCCTGAAATTATTATTGATATACCATATGAGTGTCTGTACAAAGTAGAAAAGAAGTGACTAAGCTAAACTATAACAATATGATTGAAGCTCTTTTGGTCCACTTTTTTTCGACATCGGTATACGTTGTATTACAAATGTAAGACATAGCAACACTGTATACATTACATATAAAACGATTAATACATATTTTATTTGTCCTTACAAGCATGACAGATATTACGTAACACAAAGTAATATTGTACCTTGTGATGTGCCTGGAGCGAATACTTGAGCTCGCAGAGTCGCGATTCCTCCAGAGGCGATAGTTGTCCGAGGAAGCGATGAATGTACTCGCTCTCCAACTTCGACTCCGCTATAATGAAGCGCACGGTCCGCTTGGGCACAGAATATCGTCGTTCGAGCATCTATCACTATGCGCATCGAGAACGGAGATGCTGCTCGTTTCTGGCTAGCAATATGAGCATAGTTCGCTCGTTTCGAGCGCGTTTTCAGCGGAAAACGCCGCGAAAACGCGGCGGGACGTTGCGTTACGCAGGCGGCTACTCGCGTGACGCTTAGGTAGCAGGAAATTGCTGCGTTTTATGCATAGTAAGTGTAGAATTGGAACGTAGCGGCTGAAGGCGGTAGCGAAGGAAGAGAGAGAGAGAGAGAGAGGTAGCGCGAGTGTAGGATAAACGGGGAGCTAAGTGAGAGTGACACAGAGCACTCGCGCAAACCAAACAAAACAGTCATCTCTCGACCCGATGGTGCAACAAGAAGAACGAGAAGAAGAAGAAGGGGAAGAGGATATAGATAGATAGATGGATAGATGGGTGGGAGGGCGGATGCGTGATGGGTGATGGGACAGACAAGATGCTTCTCCTCGGCGGCACCCGCAAATGACACCATTCGTGTGTGTGTGTGTGTGTGTACGTACGCCAGACAGCAAACAATTGCTGGACCATCAGAACAGAGAAGGAAATGTGTATGTCTTTCTTCTGCCAGCTTCTCATTAGGAATACGAGAAAACGAAGATAAGAAAAATGCCAGAAGTTATGCCAAAGTTAACTTTTCTTATTGCTTATGAGATATAGAAGCGTGTTGTTTCCAATCGAGCTTCTTCGTCGAGTCTATTCTAATACCGTTAAGCGACAAAGATGCCTGCGATTGTAACTTGGCAGAGTGTAGTATTGGACTAGTACTCTAGCATTAGCACTCTTGTACTCTATTCTAGTACTCCAGTATTGGCGACGATTCCGTTCTGTACAAATATACAACTGTCGAAGTCGTCTGTCAACTGTCAAATCTTAGTCTCATTGTTCGTCACAACTATACAAATTCGATAATGTATTCAAAAATCGCACTTCTACGTGTTTACAAGCATGTTTCAGTCTGTAAAACCTTTCAGTGCGTTTCAAACATGCGCAACGTTTCTCTTTGTCAATACGAAAAACATCGGCTTGAAACTAATTGGTTTGCTGTGCGCCGGTGACCAAGTCAGCACAGTAGTTATTAATTAGTACCTATGAAGTTCCAAATAAACACTTACGATCATCAAACGATGCGTGCTGGCTGTTCTTCATGAGCGTCTCGTGTACTTTCGACTCGCGGCGAAGTGTGACCTTTCTAGAAACAACCGCCAGATGATGAATGTTTATGCTCATAGTATGTTTATAAAAAAAACCTTAAGTTAGTTAACTCTCCTCCCACTTTACATTATCTCCAACTCACTTTTCCCCATCAACATCACACACATACGTCATGTTTCGCATAAAATGAAATGAAAAGTGCTCATTTTCAACTTTACCTTCCCGAAACATTGAAACTGCCAGCCATAAAGGCAGCTCTTTTCACTCGGCTTCATGCACTAATTCCAAAAGTGCTCTTGATGTACACAAAATGTGTTTCTACTTTGGCCGGCTTGGGAACAATCACATTAATGGAAGTTGGACGTGTACCTCTATTGAAACTCCCTTCTCTCTTTTTTCTACTCAAGGGAAATGCCCAATCTATTCTTAGAAACTGGTGAAGGAAACATAAAGCAATCCCTTTATAATTATTGATAGCCTATGATTAAACATAGGCAAAAATGGACAAAAACGTTAAACAAATGACCAAGAGAAAAATTGGTTACCACTTTTGCAGAGTTTTTGGAGAAAAAACACATTTTTTATCAAAGCAAAACTTCTGTCGACCAAGGACATTGCCAGCCGTCGAGTGTCTTTTATCACCAGTAATAAATCTCGAAAGGGACAGTGAAAATGAGGGGAAAAAAAGTTGAAGAAAAATGACCAACCCGTTGCTTTCCTCTTCCAATGGTTCTTTAGACACGTCGATTGCCGAATCACCGAAAGAACCGTCTTCCTGAAATGTGACATTTCGACAATATTCGACAACAACCCTAGAAATTTTTGAGTGTTTTAAACACTTATTTTCTTCATAAGATTACGAAACACACAATCGCGAAGAAGGTGAGTGTCAAAGGTATTTTTAAAGAAAGAATTTATAATTAGAATAGCTGAAGTACTTTATTTGAAGCATAATTAGAAAAACTGAGCATATCGAAAAGGCAACCGCCAAGTGCCGTATATATGCGGGGTGGTATTTCTTGTCGAGTAATACGAGCTTGCTTTGTGTATTCGACTATGCATCGGTGAATTGAAGGCAAGGCATACAACATAGCTGGTCGGGCACAATAGCAGGAACGAATGCATAATCCAAACTCACACAAAAAATGCACCGAGAAACAGAACTATGCGTCCATCACAAAAGATCACAGCAAACCCGAATACGAAGGCTGCACAGTGAACGGGTGCTGCCGTGAACGGGTATCTCGTAGCTATCAGAGTCGGCTCTTCCAAGAGGTGCAAAGAAGGTACTAGCATCAATGTAATAAGGGCTTCTCATGTAGAAAAAACTCAGGTACAAGAAGAAACAGTCCTTTGGGTGCTCAAAAAGGGGGGACGAACTTGCTTAGACAAAGCAGTCGTACGTAGAGAAATGAGCATACCGATGAGATTTTGTCCTGGAAGGGCACAATGTGCGAGATGTCCTCCTTGAGCACTTCCTGGATGAAGAATTCGAGAATCTCCTTGCCCTGCAAAGAACCCACGTAAGTCACTTGCAACATGCAACTCTTAAGCACGTGAGTAACGTGAACTACATCCTCACTACTATCTTCTTTGTCATCTCAAAATCAAAACACTTGGCCTAAGAAGCTCATTAGAGAGGTTGGCCGAAGCTGCAAGAAAAGGCTTGAAGTCACTAATTTTAATGAACAAGGTTCTGAACGAGTAAGTTAGTTCTCAACACCAAGTTGATTTTTTTTTGTTATCTACGAAACCATCTGTGAGACTGGCAAGGACGCCGATATCACACATACGCGTGCCAAACAAAGAGCCGACAAAAAAAGAGGAAAGCAAACCTTGGCAATATTGGCCGAATATTGCTTGACGGCGATCTTCTCCACGGTTCCCTCGAAGCCGAAGAAGCTCTTCACGTCCAGACTAGCGCTTTGCTCGAAGCACGTCCAGTCCGAGTTCTCTGGATGCACCTGGAACGAAAAAAAAACGTAATATACACCGTAAGCACGCTTAAGAAATGTACACCGTATT
>JACMIJ010001793.1:0-11239 GCA_014805365.1 Koerneria luziae
TGCCAGAGTAATACCGTGTGTGGGTAGATGAGTCACTCGTGATAAGACATATCATTTCTTTTATTCAAATATATAATAGAAATGATATCAGGGGACACGGGGTCAGATTTGTTGGTCTCGGTGAGTGTGAAAAGAACAGACATGTAAGTACTATTGTAATAATTGTTTCAATTCTGTATAAACCGTCCAGACTATCGATAAAGTTTCAAATCTTATTGTTACTGTTCCTCTCCAGAACAAAGACTTGCTAACATATCGAAGTCTTTCGCATCTCAACACCGTTTCACAAGCTCGTGAAGCTGTTATGAACATCGAAAGATTTGAATACGTGTGTATTACTTTGAAACCCAGAATGAATAGCGACAGTCGGATACTTGAACCGAACGCGGTCAGGAATTCCAACAGTAATCGTTAGCAGACTGTCGGAGACGGCAATTATTTGCGGAAATGAGAAAAAAAGTCATGAATAATAAGCACATGCTGTGTGAATTGTGTACTTTCGTGCCGTTGTAGGAGTGTGAGAACAGCAATCGGAGCATAATGAATGACCATGTGTGCATTGTACATACGAAGTTCGTATTACGAACATTTTGTGAGCATGAAGGCAGGGCATCATCTCGGGAACCCCGTCTCCTATAAGTGTTGGAGACCTGAAACCTTCAACCTTGGAAACAATGAATGAATGACTGAAAATTGGTTCCTAACAATAAGATTACAACAAGGAGTACCATCTATCTGGGGGAAAACACTTTCTTTGAACTCGGAGAAAATAACCGTATGTTGCACCTAGTGCTTAGACTCTATTTTTTGCCAAAACTGTACTAACAATAAGTTACGTCCAGTTCAAAAAATGAGAGTTCGTAACACTGCAATCTGTAAACCTTCATAAAAGAGGTTTTTTCTGTGTGCCCCTTGGTCCTGGCGCGATTGCCAAATGCGATCAGCAAAAAGGCAGTGGGATGTGAGTGCTGCTTGGAAATAAGGCGATATGCTTACTGTAATCTTGCGCATCTTCTATGGCGCAGTGGTAGTAAAATTGCCATTTAACTGGCACAACAGCAAGATTGCTCTGTCAATGACTCATTACGAATCCTGCGACTGTGGGAAAGGTGTTCTATCACTTTCATACGCGCTCAATTGTGTGTAGACATTTTTTACACGAATGACTTTTGGCCACTTTTATTCGAACACACGAACAACGAAACGAGAGAAGCGGTCAGTGGCGTCTGGACTCGAACTGCGATGCTTGGACGACGAGTGACTGCTTCTCCTAGGAAAGCGATGAGATAGATCGGCCATCTGAAAGAGCTTCTTATCAAGAACTTCTTTAAAGAAGTTTAAAGAAGGAGTAAACGCACTTTTTAAAGTACTACATCCCCGTTAACCATAGCTTGCCATGGGTATGGATGACACTTCTGAAGCTTATTTAGTGATATAAATGCCAATTTAGTGTTTTATGACGTTTAAAAGACAGAAAATCGTCAAAAAAAAACAGCGTGTAACCATGCCCTATTTATTCGTGTTTCACAGCCAACATAAGACTATTCGAACATAGTGAAAAAGCTAGTTTACTCCTTCTTTAAGGAGCTACGAATCGGAAAGAACAGAAGAGCATGCGTTTGGGACCCGCAACATTTGTGGGGGGGGACTATATTTGGAATTGGTGGTTTTATTTTTCTCCGAGGATTCCCGTTCTGGCACCCTTTAAACCGAATAGCCTGCTTTATGCTTACTTCTAGGGCTAACAGAACTACTGAGCGTATTCGTTACGTGCTTTAGCTTCGGCACCTTCGCACCTTCGGACACCTTCGGACTTACATAGCCCCACAACGTCCTGGCCTTCTCAGGCGACTACCCGCAAGGCGAAATGCCTTGAAAACGGGAGACTTTGACTTTTTGCTTTGCCTTTTAGCTTCGGATGATCTATGTATCCACTCTTTTAAATCGCTGCTGCTATGGAACATTTGTAATGGATCTGTATTCATGAGAAGAAAACATGCACATGCAAGCACATACGGAGAAAAATGAGCCAGTTTCTTCAGTATTAAGCATCTCACCATTATATTGCGAAAATGATATTGAAACGAATGACGTTATCAACACTGAAGCACTAAGAAGTGTTTAAAACACTCAAAATTTAGGGTTTTGTAAGCACAAAGACACAAACACAGACAGAAGGCTCACCAAATTCCATGCAAGCGACACTTGTAATCGGCACTCCGGCGTAGCTGTCGAGGTAAAAGTAAAAGCCGGAGCAACTCAGCGTGTAGTTCGGAGTCTGAGAGGTGTACAGCGATGACGTATAGTCGTTGAAGAGCATAGCGACTGTCGCAGGACTCTGAGGAGGTCATGATCTACATTGGTTTGTTGTAATTATGTTATCCTGGCACGTCATTACGAATCCTCGCAAAGAGAGCGATTGAGGAGTGCTGACACAACAAAAAAAGCAAAAAAAAATTACTATGAATTTGTAATAACTATTATTAGTGCTGGGCAAATATTATAATACTTCGCGGCCACCGTGTATCTTATTGTTAGTTGCACTTAACGCTTAGAGATGCTAACATAAAGTTACTATTTGGTACAAGATGCAAGTTATGATTTGTGTGCAAGTGATTTTGTGCGCTTATGGGATCGTCCCAGATATGTTTATGTACTATGTACCGTACCTGGAATGCCCGGCACTGGAACGTGACCGTTCGACATCCTCGTTCGTCCGCTCGCACATCGACTTCCATCTGGCCCTGCGTGGGATGCGCGCCGACCAATTCGTAGTCATCGGGTGCGTATCCGACAACGGGAATTACACATGTGGTGCAGTCGAGACTCGCTAAAGGAAAATAAAATTGAAAGACTTGAAAGATATGTTGACACTTGAAACTTGAATTACACAATTGTAAGATTTGAAAAGCTTTAGGAAAGGTGCAAATGTAAAACAAAACTGTTCCTGTGTTAACAAAAGTGCAGTAACGAAACCTAGAAGACTGAAGCTGTGTATTTTACAATTAATTTCTTCATGTACTGTGTCAAAGAATGACCAACTTTCGGTTTGCGATGAAGGTGAAGATGGAGATGTCGCATTGCTGGAGCGCTCCTCATCACTAACGCCTGAAAGCATGCAGAGTACAAAAAACCCAAATTTTGAGTGTATTATTTTCTTAAAGTTACTCAGCGTATTTCAAAACACTTACTTTTAAGTGTTTTTACGAGTATTGTTAATGACATACGAAATTCCAGGCATGCGATGGTCGAAATCGGAATTCCGTTGTACAAAAACGTGGAGTTCCAGCTGCACGTCAGATTGAAGTACGGTGTTTCCTCGAAATATTCCGGCATTTGTGTGATCTCGTTGATGAGCAGTGCTACTGTGGAATCGACCTGGAAACATACGAAATCCACATTGTGAATTTCAACATCCTGTGCAATGTTTCTATGAAAATTTGGACCTCCTGGAGTGTTTCCAGTTAAAAATTTTCGACATCCTGTATGTTAGTCACAAATCAGGAATGTGTCTGCCTGGAAAAGTGTTGGAGGGTCGTTTGTATACGTTTTTTGAGCGTATTTTGAGTATTTATCAAACCCCGCAATGTGTTCTCTCTATGATCGAGAAAATACTCACGAAATTTGAGTAATTTTTCTCTGTAAGTACTGAAAGAACAATCATTGGACCACTGCGGGAACTAGTTTTCAAAGCACAGTGTTTTCGCATATTTTGCATGCGCACCTACGTCATTTTGGCTTGAATATATCCTTGTCTAAACATGCAAATTAAAATACCAAATGGGCGGCTATGAAATGCTGTGAACACCCTGGCGGGACATTGCCTATTCACGCTTGGTCAGCTAACAATAATACAATAACGTATGGCTATCTAATTGTAAGAACAGAATCAACTGACTGTGAGATGAGAGCATTCTCCATCAGCTACGGTATTCTGAATGGGCCCGATTTTTTAAAAAAAAAATGGGCAAGTTTTCATATGCCATTAACTTGCCCATTGTCAGACCCTCCATTAGTGGTATGAACATGGGCAAGTTAATGACATATGAAAGCTTGCCCATTTTCAGAAATGGGCCCATCCGAAAGGAAAAGGAAACGTACGTAGCGTGCGCTGCAGCGATACGAGTCCACCAGGCAGCCTTGGCTGTCGTAGGCCGTGATGCCATTCGGCAGTCCATTCTGGGCAGCCACGCCGTCCGAGTTCGTGTAGCCGTCATGTGCAAGTGTTATTGTTGGCCGTGTCGTACAGTTGTGACAGGCAGCTGGAAAAATGTTTCACTGTTGCTTTGAATGGAACAGAACATGATGAAGCACAATGTCTTCAGTCTTCTTCAAATGGATGTATTATCTATTACCTCGTTCTTTCTGTTGAAAAAAAAACCTAATTGCAAAAACCTATACAAATGGAGCAACTTATTGTATGCTTTCGGTTGTGAAATGTTGTGCCTCATTATGACTTCGCTTCCACTCCACGATTTTAAGATCACTTAAAAATTCTTTTAAATGCGCAAGTGTTATTGTTGGTCGTGTCGTACAGTTGTGACAGGCAGCTGGAAAAATCTTTCACTGTTTTTCTAAATGGAACTGAACATGACTAAATATAATGCGTTTGATACAGAGTCGTTTGAACTATCTATCACCTTTGAAATAACTTTATTGCAAAAAAAACCTTGCAAATGAAGCAAATTATGTTATGTTGGCAGTTGTGAAACATTGTGCCTCATTATGACTTCCCTCTCGCTATACGATTTTTAGGATCTCTTAAAAAATTCTTTAAAAACTGTTCTAGGAATAACCCCCCTTCATAGATTTGCTTCATAGATAGATAAGCCCTCCCCGTACTACTAGTGCGTTTGCCTTATGACCAAATGCCTTGGATGTATGAATAAACTTGGATATAGGAAACCTTGGATATATGAATATTCACTATTTTATAAAGACTTAATAATAATAATAAATAATAAAGAATGCGCTACCATCTTTCATCTTGCAGTACACATTGTTCTCCATTGGCGTATCGGGGAAGAATAACATTGTCCAGCCGCTTTTTCTGCACGAGAAAATCGTCGTTATTGTCACCGCTTCAGTATCGTTGGAGCTGTACACCACCTTCAGAAAAATTGATTTTATTTTTTTAATCGTAATTTTTTTTACAACAAAAATGTCATTTTTCCAAAAAAAACGAAGAATTTCTCGTATATATTTCTACACTATTGAGCATCATACACAAATCTTATTGTTAGGACTCTTTCATACTGCATATATATATCTTTGCTAATTGTAAGATGTTCAGTTTTCTGACGTCTACCTTCGCCAGCTTGTGTTGCTGCAATGAACTACATGAAATTATAATACTTTAGCAAAATTGGAAAATATTGAACGAAAGAGTGGGCATTTGTACACAACGGAATCAAAAAAAAATGTAACAGTACTATTAGCTTACCCGACTCCGTTCTGTACAAATATCCGACTGTTGATTTATAATAAAATCTTATTGTTAGGTTTCTTTCCAATTACCCATATTTGCCAAAGTATTCAATTTTTTTAGCAACCTATGTCATTTCACAAGCTTGTGAACCTATTCTGAATTGTGAAAAACTTGAATACACTCACAAAATTGAAAATGACAATTGGATATTTGTACAGAACGGAATCAGATATTCCAATAGTACTAATAACTGACCGGAGTGCACGTTCCACGATCGTCTTGCCGCCAGATGCACATCAGAATCTGCCCGGTGGCTGAGCATGCGGCTGTCGCCGTGCATCCGTCGGCCGAGTAGCTGATCGATGGTGCCAGTTCCTTAAAGGGGGTCAGAAACCGTGAATTCTCGGAGGCAAAATCCACCATTTCCTTATATATAAAACTGGCACCATCGATCAGTTACTCGGCAGCTGATCAATGCTGCCAGTTCATAAACACAAAAGGTCGTCCAGCTTCCGGTCTCAAAAGAGGCCTGAAACTGTCATTTCATGAGGTGTTAAAGGGGGTCGGAAACCGTCATTTCATTCGTAAAAAAATGTGTTCATATTGAGTGTTTTATCTACCCGTCACTTTTGTGTTCAGGGAATACACATAAGCAGATTCCTCGGTGAACTGATGGTTTCCGGCCCCCTTCAATATAATAGTACAATATGATAGTATAATAGTACAATATAATAATATAATAGTACGAACAGTCGTTTATTCAATAGCTGGAAAAACGCCTGCCTCACCGCTTGGCCAAGTACTGGTGGATCGAAACCGTCCGAGGAGGGATCCAGACTGCCGCAGGCGCACTTTGCGACGGGCACCGTTGACGCACTTCCAGTGCTGCTGGTTGACATCGCCGATGTGGTGAAAGTAGTACCACTGCTGGACGAGCTGCTGGATGTTCTTTCTAGAACAGAATACAATATTCTGCATGTGGTAGTGTGACTACCCTTGAAGTTGGCTTGTAACCAACAACTTTTTTTCTAAAAAAAAATCAGGTTGTACCATCTCTAATCTTGCAGTAGACGTTTCTCTCTATTGGTGAGTCGGGGTATATTTGTACTGTCCATCCGCTTTCTCGGCATGAGAAAATCGTTGATATTGTCGTCTCTTCCTCATCATCAGAGCTGTTGTCCACCTTTAAAAAAATGATCTCTTTGTTGACCATCTGGAAAGGACGGAGAGCTAAGCGGGTGTGACGTATTTGCATGTAAGATAGATTTGAAAAGAAATAGAGGGTTAGAATTGTCCAATCGACACTTGACACGACACTTTATTCGACACTTTGTACTCAGAACATAAGTGTCGTAAGAGTGTAATGTACTATTCGCTGAATCGGTAGAAGTGCCGAATGGGCAAAATGCCGATTGAGCCGAAACGACGATTATCGTCATTTCAAGTCCCTCTCAGAGGGGGTATTGGTGGACCGGACTATCTGCTTCCCCGGGGCGAGAACTTGTCAGAGACGATCACAGGAATTCCAATACTGCGTGTGTTCCAACTGACCACAATGCAGTTGCCGCGATCGTTTTTCTGCCAAACACACATTTGAATCGGTCCGGTGACCGGACATGCGGCCGTCGCCGTGCATCCGTCGGACGAGTAACTGATCGATGGTGGCAGCTCCTGAACGAAATTACGACGGGTACAGTGAACGGGACGATCCCAAAAGTCATAAACGCACAAGCTCATATCTCTGTCAGTAAACAACGAATTGACATACTTTTTGGTATTTGATCCTAAATCAAGCATAAGTTGAGATTCCTGCTGAAATACAGTTACCATTTAGATTAAGGAACAAATTATGATTTGTGCGCTTATGGGATTGTCCCACAATGAACACACTTCCTACGGGCTTTCATCCACCATGCGTTGTGGAACAAGCCACGCCCATTTCACAATAATCGACGGCTCATGTTCCTAATTGTAAGCACGAACACGCAAATTCTAACAATAAGTCAGTGATACAGGTCTCGTTTCAAAACGCTCGTTGTGCCGACGACATTATATCTTACATACCTGCAAAGACATTCAAAGCACGTCATCTTGGCATTGAACTTCATCAAATACAATACAGTACAATCGAAAAGATGTACACATCACAGCATGCTGCTTCCGCTTGCCTACGTAAGAGTGTATCACCAGAACACTGGATAACGCAACTTTGAGACCGGGCAAAAGTTTTACTTTCGCTACGTGAGACATTAATAAAACACCACTCATTTCTACAATGGTTAGAGAAACTTCTGTGTCATACCGCTTCTCCAGGCATACGCGGTTCCAGATTGTCCGAGGTGGGATCCAGACTGCCGCAGGCGCACTTTGTGACGGGAACCGTTGACGCACTTCCGGTGCTGCTGGTTGACATCGCCGATGTGGTGAAAGTAGTACCACTGCTGGACGAGGTGCTGGATGTTGTTTCTAGAACATAATGCAAAAATGCTGTGCGTATCACCGTGGTTACACTAACCTTACTGGGGCTTCACATTATCTCTGTTGGATAACGTAAGTCTGTATTCCAAAGTTTGCATTGAAACCAGGTATACGTAATCAGTTGAACATGCAAAATGCTCAATCTTTTGTAGTTTGTAAAAAAATAATGTAATTAATGTTTTACTTTATAATTTGATTGATTGTAAGTATACTATAAGTCACACCGATATCTGTTGTAGTAACTCCCGGCTGCGTTGTTGTGGTGAAGGTGGTCGTCGAGGCACTGTTCGTTGTAGAATCTGTACACACACAAAAACTGATTCAGATTTTCCAGTATGCACTATTGTCGTTCCTAAATCCGTTCCATACAAATTTCCGACTGTTGCTATCTACATTCTTAATTTTATATGTGTATTTAAACATGTCATTGCTTACAGCAGATTCACAAGGTTGTGCAAAGGCATAGGGTTACTAAAGATTTGAATCCTTTATCAAATTTGGGTAATTGATAAGAAACCTAACAATAAAATTGTTTCATAAAGCGACAGTCGGATATTTGTACAGAATCGGATATTTATACAGAACATAGTCAGGTATGCCAAGAGCACAGCATGTTGCATCCGCCGGTCTACGGTACCTAATTTGCATACGATGACAAAGGTATTGCTCTTTATTACAAAGGGATATGCAAATTTTAGACCGGCGGAAGTTGCACTGTCTCTCTCAGCATGCTGTGAAGAGAACAGTATTACCCGAGGTGGTTGGAGCGTGGCTAACAACAGCGTGGTCTGTCGCATTCCGAATTGAACGTGTTGTCCCCGAGCACAACTGTGCTTCCAAGGCGTCTCCTCTGTAAACACAAATATGGTGAAACAACGAAAACAGAAAACGAGTTACGTTAAAAGTTATATTGTGCATAATAGGTACTGTTCGTAGAGGACTAGTAGGAAAAAAATAGCAGAAAAAACGGCTAGCCGTGATATCATGAGGAAATTGAAACACACCACTTGCTAGATTGTTCAGCATTTGTCAAAGTATAAATACATTCTTTCTTCTTGTAAGCATCCAGGAATGCTTGGTTTTTTACAACACTAATTTTCTCGACAGGATTACAAAACACTTAAAACTAGAGAAAATGAGTGTTTTAAACACTATTATTGAGGCATTTTTTGGGACAATCCCATAAGCGCACAAGCTCATACATATTTCTATCGGTAAACCACCAATCCACGTAAATTCTGGTATCTGGTCCTAAAATAGGTATTACTTGAGACTGAAACAGAAAAACAGTTAAAATTAAGCTTAAGGTGCAAGTTATATTTTATGCGCAAGTCATTTTGTGCGCTGATGGGATCGTCCCATATGTTTCTCTGCGTACATGCAGCTGAAGTGTGCCCTGGCCACGCATCCGGGCGGCTGCGGAATGCAGGAGCGGACGCGGCGCTGGCTCGGCGCCCCGGCAACGCACGCCGCCCACGCCGACCACGAACCCCACGAGCCGGTTGGCAGACAAGGTTGGAACTGGAAGTGGTCACGCGTTCAATAAGCTCAATAGCAATGACACATGCATTCGCTCCATAACTAGGGACGGCAAATGGATTTTTCATATGGTTCACATCGGCACATTCTAAGTACCAACATGGAGTTATTAGTGTAACATAAACAATGGAACTGTCTATTTACCCTATATTATGGACCATAACACAAACTCTATATAAGCAAAGTCTTTTAATTGCGCAAAATCTCTGTATAACTCGATTACACAGGTTCCAGAACAATCTGTGAAAAAAAGCAACAAACCTGAGCCGTGGCAACAGAAAGAACAACGAAGATGGTGACTGCCGAGAGCATTCCCAAGGATCGATTTCAATCGTTAAATCGTGAGCATCGCTGAAGTAGATCTTTTGGTAGAGCGACAATATCGTTAATGATTGAGATAACGGATATACCACAATTTAAAAATAATTGTAAATAAACAACAATCTTGTTAAGACGCATAGCTACATATTATAATGACTAGGGAACGTCGTATTGATCAATCAATATATTGAGATGTACTATATTAAAAAAGACCGGAAGCCGTTATTTTTAAAAAAAAATGTGAACAAAATGAGTGTTTTATTGACCCGCCACTTTTGCGTTCAAGAAATAAGCAAGTTCCTCGACAAACTGACGGTTCCGGCCTCCTTTAGTAACAAAACAACATGAAAAAAGCGTGGAGTTACACAGAATCGAGTGCTATCAAATCATTTCAATTCCACTCCTTTAACGCAATGCAACACTATATCATAGTTGTACGTAGATGTATGTATGGGAAAAGTAAAACAGGAAACAAAAGCGCGCACGCAATTAGCGGAAGCCCGTGATCGGTGCAGATCATACAGTTGATCCGTTCTGGCCTTCCATCCGAAAGCCGATTAGAGAGAGCAAACGCTGATTGAAAAGTACCGCCCAATTTTGGAAATTAAATAATAAAGAGTAATTTATTAGTATAAGTGTTAAGGTAAGTAAATAGTATGTTAGATTGTTTTAGCTACTTATTGTTAGTAAGTGAGATTAGTCGGTTTCGGTCTCTAGTGTCGTTTTTTGTGGACTACGATACTCGCCTAAGAGCAGCAAAACAAGAAAGACGCTTGTTTTTCTAGGTGTAATGCTGTTACCCGAACATCGCAATGCCGGTGCAGTATAGAAATCTCAGATTTTTTTCACAGTTCATGACAGCTTCACAAATTTGTGACATGATGTAGTGTTGCAAAGAATTTGAATACTTTGCAAGTTTGGCAGTTGTAAAGAAACCTAACAATAAGATATGACTGAACAGTGACAGTCGGAAAATTTTACAGAACGGAGTCAAGTATGCCGCTTGCCCATTCTATCAAATTCGCATACCCCATTTTCAACATGAACGAAACCATTATTGTCGTATGCAAATTAGGTAATGTACCGAACCCGTGCCAAAACAAACTGTTAATGCTTTCTGGCATCCCTGAAATTCCATAATTCCGTGTAATAAAAATGTGGGATAGAGAATGTGCGATGAAAAATGTCTACAATCTTACATGTCAGCTTCACCGACCGTGCCAACCCATCTTATTGTTATGTTTTCCTCGTAGATTGCATCTCTGGCTAACCAAGGCGTCATAAAGAGAGAAAAACCGCACCCCATCGGTGCCAACTCACGTGTTGCACGCCAACAACAACAAATCACTTGAATACTTTATTCGTTTAGAGGGAGCAGTTATCATCGTTGCTTTTCCGCATTTTATCTCGACCATCGATTTGCTATTACAGTATCCCCAATCCTTGTCATATTGGAGTCGGTGTTGTCGTTGA